>PVJX010023979.1:0-28624 GCA_004027295.1 Dolichotis patagonum | reverse complement strand
TGTAGAATCGCTCGAAATACACCTGGTGCAGCTAGGCAGTGGGTGATGGGGTATTTGAATAGCGCCTGGAAAGTGAAGAGAAGAGGAATTTTTATTTCTTTTCTTTCTTTTTTTTTTTTTGAACCAGGTATTGAACTGTGACCTCGTGCTTGCTAGGCAGGTGCTTATGCTGCTGAACTAAATCTCTGGCCCTAGGAGGAATTTTTAAAATAATAGTTAAAGTTAAAAAAAAATCAGTCAATTATGAGAATTTTAGAGAATTTCACTTATGGCATATGTTGGATATTGTCAGGGAGAATATAAAGAGTGAGATAATGTTCCAGATCTTACAGAACAGACACTAACAGAGGAAATACAATAGGACTCAAATGATAAGACAAAAGTTGGCAAATGTCATAACAGAGATTTGAAGATGGTTCTATGAGAGCATAAAAGAGCAAAATGAATAATCCTGGTTGTGTGGCCTGGGGGCTTTTGAAGTAGGTGGCATTTGATAGGGCCATTAGCAAGTGGACAAGGTACCTAAAGGCAGAGAAATGGGGAAGAACTGGAAGGAAGTAAGGCTCAGAAATTGAAGAAACATTTCAGCCAGCCAGATAATATCACTTGCGTAGACACAGAGGAGAGGAGCGAGGGCTAAGGTTAGGGAGGCTGAGGTCAGTTGATCTATGCAGGGTCTAAAGTGTCCGGTATTCATCATCATTATTAGAGATGGAAAGCTTCAGAGGTGACAAGGTAGAGATAGGCTAAGAGAGAAACAAAATTGCAAAGAGAAGGCAAGGTAGGTTGGGGGTCTATCTGAAATGAGTTTAAATCTATGTAATTTGCTTTTCTTATCTGTAAAATGAAAATATTCACATGCAGAACCGTGATGGGGGTGATTGACGAGCATGTTGGAGACAGTCTGGCCCCACTCTCTGTCCATCTTCCTTGGGCCCAATCAGCTTGGAATCTCTGGCTTCTATCTCTGTATTATCTCACATTCATATTCTTTTTATAAATATCAGTTGGGAGTCAGCTCTGTTCACTGTTCCCGCTCCACAGGGAGCCTTTCCATGTCCTTGTCCTGTCCACATGCATGAATGTATCTGGTACTTGGCTCCAGACATATGAAGATGGACTGGTGGTTTGGTGACAGACCGCTGCTTTAGGTTGGGTCACTCAGTCTCTAGTCCCTCTGTGCTAGTTATCTGGAAAAGGGCAATGCTCATTCAGGAGTGATGGGGTGGATTTGTTCAGCTCTGCACAGGTGAAGACACAAAAGTAGGTCTATGAATAGAAGGGGGTAGAAACACAAAGAAAGGCAGAGGAGACTCAGAATATGCTTTGATCCTTGGTGTCTTCCTGAGTGTTGCTCCTGACCCTGGCTAACCTCAGTTACTTTTCTTCCACAATCATGAGATGTCTCAGTGTCCCCGACCCATACACAGGTGGTCCTTGACTCACAATGCTTGACTAGCAGTATTTCAGATATATGATAGTAAGAAAGCAATGCACATTTAGGAGAAACTAAGTGGCCTTCCAGATTTGGATCTTTTCTGCAGGGCTAGTGCACTGTTTTAAGACAGAATGCTCAATATTAAATGCAATAAGTACATTTTAAACTTATGATATTCTCAACTTATAGTGGACTTCCAGAGTGCCATTGCATCATAAGTAGAGGAACATCTGTGTTCCCTATTCATTAACCTACTCTGAAGTGGTTTTGTGTTGCTGACAGCCAAGGGAACACTGCTCGACAGCTAAGGGCTGGAGATCGTTGGTGTTGGTGCAGTTTTCATGGCTTGGGGCTTAGTAGGCACTCACCAAACATAGGCTCTGGTTATTATAATTTCAGTTATAATTCACGACTCGTCTTGGTCTTTTGAAGCTTATAGTCGGGTTGTAGAGCAGGGAACAGGAGTCTTTTGCAACAGATTTGGCAATAAGGACTGAGTAGAGTGGGTGGGTAGAGAGGAAATGAAAAAGAGTGCTTTGTTTCATGATTTTGAAGAATCAATTTCTAATTAAAAATTATAGTCAACATTTCCCATCTTCAAAAGTAGGAACCAAAACAATAAATACTTCAAAAATATCCAATATCAAAATATACTGCAAAGATTTAGTAATAAAAATGTATAGTGCTGGCACAAAAATAGAAATGTAGACCAATGGTGAAGAAAGCAAGATACAGAGACACACAACTACTGCTTGGGTCAAAAACATATTTAGGAGAAAAGATAGCCTCTTCAACAAATGGTGCTGGGAAAACTGGCTATCCATATGTAGAAGACTGAAAGATCCCTCTAACTCTACAAAAGTCAATTGCAGATGAATCAAAGACCCAGGTATAAAATCTTAAACTTTAAAAGTACTAGAAGAAGCCATAAAGGAAGCACTTGGACAGGACTTCCTGAATAGGGTCCTAATAGCACAGGAAATAATAGCAAGAATTAACAAGTGAGATTATATCAAATTAAAGTTTCTTCACAGCAGAGCAAACAACAGAATGAAGAAGAAGTCTACAGGATGGGAGAAAACCCATTGCTAGAGATTGTTCTAACAGAGGGTTAATGTCCAGAAAATAGAAATAAAAAAATTTAACACCAAAACCCCAAATCAATCAATAAATAAATGAGAAAATGAACTGAACAAATATTTTTCAAAAGAAGAAGTACAAATGCCCAAGAAGTATGGAAAAACTGTTCAGCATTCTTAGCTATTAGGGAAATGCAAATCTAAATTGCATTGAGATCCCATCTCACCCCAGTCAGAATGACTATCAAGTCAAGAATACAAAAACAATGAATGATGGCAGGAAAAGGAATAAGGATTCACACTACTACTGGGAATGCAAACTAGCACAACCACTGTGGAAATCACTTAAAAATCCAAAAAATAAAACTATTAGTTGATCCAGCAATACCACTCCTCAGTGTATTCCTGCAAGAATTAAAGCCAGCATACTGTAGAGATACCTGCACACCCATGTTTATTGTGGTATAATTCATAATACTGAGTTATGGAAACAGTGGGTACCCCTCAAAAGATGACTGGATAAAGCAAATGTGGTATAGGTAAACTATTATTCAGCCATAAAAAGCTTGAAATTTTGTCATTTGCAGAAAAATGGATGGAATGGAGATTATCATACCCAGTGACTAAGCCAGACCCAGAAAGTCAAATATCACATTTTCTTTCATATATAGAATCTAAAACAAGTTAAAAAAGTAAAAAACTAATATAAAAACCACAAAAGTAATAAGTGGAAATAATCAAAACAAACTCAAATTTTGGAGGGCAAATTTATAGAAATTAGTACTTTTTAAATTATTGAAACCTGTAGTACGCAAAGATCTTGGGGACGCCCCTGCTGGTAGAGGAAGAAGTAGGCCTGGTGGAGCCAGAGAAGTTCCCGCAGCTGTAAGTTTCCATTCAGGATGCGGTACCGCACCGGAGCGAATGGTGGTGAGGCAGGCGGTGCAGTGTGAGGGTGGGGAGAGGACACAGGAAGTCCTGGGAGCGCGCAATCGCAAAGACTTGACTGTCAGGGACACATGGGGAGAATGAGCCTGGAGGGAAAAGAAAAGGCCCCCAGGCAGTTTTGAGAGCCCCGTGCCTTGATGTGCTTGCTGAAGAAATGGAACAGAAGAGGAGAGAGGAGAGAGTAAAGTCAGGGCAGGATGTTGGGGGGACTGTGGTGTTCTTGAGTAAGCTGAGTAACTCCAAGGTGACTTAGCAAGTGGGGAATGTTCTGTGAAGGTGCTGATAGCTGAGTTTGATCCAATATGTGGTGAGATCAAGGAAAGGCATTATTAGGAGGGGACCACTGACCACGCCGTGGATGGAGGGAGCAGAGCTAATGAAAACTGATACAGAACATCAAGAATGCAGGAAAAAACGTTTAACAGGTAAAGAGCTGCAGACAGAGGCTGCTGTGACAAGGGCGGGGAAAGAACTGCAGAGCAGTTGTGGGGGGGGTGTGGAGGGGCAGGTCCGATTCTGAGGTGGAAGAAAGGGTGTGGTGCAGATGCTAAGAGAGGAGCAATAGAACGAACCGATGCAGTGATGCTACCTGATACTATGATGGGCTCATAACAAAAGAGCATCAGTGGCCAACGCTGACGGGATGCTTTCTATGTGCTGATCTTGAGGCTCAGCCCTTTACACACTTCCCCTGTATCATCATCTCATTAATATTCATAATGACTTTATGGACTCGTAACTATTAAAAATTCCATTTTATAGATGAGGAAATTGAGGTTCTCTTAAGTGACCTACCAATAAATTGCAAAAATGGGATAAGGTGCTAAATCTGTCACATTTTAAGGGTGCTTTTTTACATGCTTTATTATAATGAATAACCAATACACACAGGCACACAAGTCCTCTAGCTACTTGGCATGAGGGAAGCCACTATCCAGGAGACTCAGGCTTGTTGTGATTGCTTTAATTTCTCAAAATGTATATTCTGGGCCTCAAAGACACAAAATTTGATCCTTAGGTCAGAGAAAGGGCCCAGAAATAAGCATTTTCTCCCAGGTGACATTTGGATGTGACTCTGACACAGTGTCCCTGATTCATGTTACACACTGTGAGGGTCCCAGAGCCAAGCTTATCTTATGCATATGGGCTTCTTCGCTTGATAAAGTACTTCTCAGTGGGGCTGAGCGTTTGGCTTGGAAACATACATGTCTTCTGGAAGTTTTGGATAGCTGGAAGCTGATCTTCTTACCTTTATAATGACCTCGGGGTCAAACTGGGGCAAGTGGTGGATGAAGATTGTAGATCCTGCTGTCCACGGCTCAAACAGTGCCCCAACGGAAGCCAGAATCCAGCCTGGGTCTGACATACACCACAAGACATCAGACTTCTTCAGCTGCATTAATTTCCTGCTAACTCCAAAAAGCAGTGGCCTCAGCTGTGCTGTCATGGGAGGATGTGGGCAAGGGCTGGGAATCTGGGTTTCAGCAAGGGTGTTACCTCGCTCAGCTCGTGTGATTTGTGTGGGGCTCAAGTGAGCACCCCCCATGCCCGGCCCGAAGGACTACCACCAAACCATAGCTTCTGATCACACGTGACCCAAAGAAGTTGGTACTGCTGGTCCAAAGGTCTTTGTTAGGAATGGTGGGGCATTGTCTGCTGCTCTTCTGTTGGGTTGAAATCAATTACCCATACAGTCCTGAGGATGCTTGGTGACAGTTATGGACAATAAGGGACAAGGCTTTCTGAGAATAGTATCAGGATAGCAGAAATAGAGCTGAGAGATGGAGAGATGAAAAACTTTATTTGGAGTCTGTCCACTTATGTCTCAAGCTATGTCTACTCTGCTCTGGTTCTGAGTCAATAAATTGTTTTATTTAGTCTTTGGTCTAAAAGAGCTTTCTGTCATTTGCAGTGAGGGAGATGGAGAGAGAGAGACTGAGAGAGAAAGAGACAGGGAGAGAAGGAAAGAAAGAGAGAGACAGAGACAGAGAAAGAGAGAGAGACAAAAAGAGAGAGACAGACACAGACAGAGAGAGAGACAGAAAGAGACAGAGAGACAGAGACAGGGAGACAGAGACAGAGACAGACAGAGAGAGACAGAGAGACAGAGACAGACAGAGAAAGAGAGAGACAAAGAGAGAGACAGAGACAGAGAAAGAGAGACAGAGAGACAGAAAGAGACAGAGAGACAGAGACAGAGAAAGAGAGACAGAGAGACAGAGACAGAGAGAGACAGAAAGAGACAGACAGAGAAAGAGACACAGAGACAGAGAGACAGAGACAGACAGAGAAAGAGACAGAGACAGAGAGACAGAGACAGAGAAAGAGAGACAGAAAGAGACAGAGAGACAGAGACAGACAGAGAGAGAGACAGAGAGACAGAGACAGACAGAAAGAGACAGAAAGAGACAGAGAGGCAGAGACAGACAAAGAGAGAGACAAAGAGACAGAGAGACAGACAGAGAAAGAGAGACAGAGACAGAGAGACAGAGACAGACAGAGAAAGAGAGAGACAGAGACAGAGAGAGACAGAAAGAGACAGAGAGCACAGACAGAGAAAGAGAGATAGAAACAGAGAGACACAGACAGACAGGGAGAGGAAGAGAGAGAGAGAGACAAGCTAATTAATGCCTCATCTTGGCAGGAGACTGGAGACGATTAGTCAAAGGGTGAAACTGGAAAGTAGGGTGGGAAAGGTCCCCACTTATCCTCCTGCTTCTCAGGGATCTCTGAGCCCGTGGCCTTTAGAAATGCACAGTACCCCTCTTAGCCAGCCATGGTTTTGGGCTGCTGCTCTGTTGGCAGGAAGGGGTGTTGATGAGCCCAAGCTCCCTCGCCCTTTCTCTCTCGGGACCCTGGCACACCTACAGGAAATCACTAGCAAAGCATCCTTTGTTTTGAGCTTCAGACCCAACTGATCACTGAACTTCTCTTCTGAGGTATGTCTTAGGCACCCCCAATCCAGAGATTCTGATATCTCTTGCCTCTTTCAAGCTGACTCTTCTCTAGTGTTCCCTACTGTATATCAGTCAATACCATCACTATCCATGCTCCAAACTGGGGAGGGTCAGTCTTGACCCCACCCTTTGTTTCCCACACTTAGCTAACAGGTCCTGGTTACCTCCATTCTGTACCTGGACTATTCTAAAGGGTCTACCTGGTCTCCCCAACTTCCATTGTTTCTCCTTTGCCTTCTCTAGTATGCAGCCACAGTGACTTTTGCATGAAAGGAAACTGATCGTGTTTCTTCATCACTAAGAAGTTTTCACCATCTTCCCATTGCCTTCCTAATAAAGTCCAAACTCTACATCGAGACCCGCATGATCTGGGCCTCATTCAGTTTTCCAACTTTTCCTGTTGCTCCTTCTCCATGCACTCTGAGCCTCACTCTCAAATATCTGTAGTTCCAGGGATGCTACTTCTCTGTCCTTGTCCATTTGTGCATATTATTCCAAAAGCGCTGCCAGCTCTTCCTTCTCTTGCCTTCAGGAGTCTTTCTATTCAATGTTTTCATTAGCCCTAATAGTCCTTGCCCACAAGAAGCTGTCTCTGCTCCTTGTTCTAGTTAATAAGTTAGAAAATAAATAGGATTTGGCTTGGTATGAATATTACTGGTGGGAGAAAAGGAGTAGTGGGGGAGGAGCGGTTTGAAATAGATTAAATGTTAACCCAGGACTAGAACCTCTGTCCCTTTGTTCTTGGGTCAAGGTCGGACAGTGACTTGAGGTAGCTCCAATCCAGTTATTTTTCTCCCTAATTGCCTGATTGTGAAACTCCAACTCTGATTTGCCCACAGAACATTCTGTCTTTCCCCACCAAACTGTAGGACCCCTGTCTGGGACATAATGGCTTGTCCTTTGTGTGGCTTGGAGACACCTGCTGTGTCTATACACGCTTCCTCCACACCTCCTCTGAAGTTATCCAGCTAGGACCAAAAGGGGCCTCCTTTGTTACTCTGTAGTCTTTGCCTCCTTAAGATTCCCTTCCCCGCCTCTACCTCTCAGAAACTCACAGCCTCTCAGAAACCAGAGAGCACAAGGCACCAGCTAAAAGCACTTCGGTTTAGAGCTCTGCCCCACCTGCCATGTCCCACACAGGTACACAACCCTTGCACCAGACCCAGGATCCAGTGTATCCCTACCATGTAGGGAGGTAGGAACGCAAAGCAAGCCCATGGTTGTGCTTTGCCATCTTCGGGAAACCTGTGGTCCCACTCGTGAAGAACATGGTCATTGGGTCTTCCGTCTTTGACTTAATACAGGTGTGCTCTGGGGATGCCGATCTGCAAAGAGATTCAGGACTCATGAAGAAAAAGTCATGCATTCTCTCCCTGGGAAGATACAAAGGAAGCAACGTGGGGGCATGGAGCCAGGAAATGGGGGTTTTGCAAGACTATGGCTTCCCCAGTGTCAGGCAGCCAAATGGACTGGTATGTCTCTAGTTGACAAGTGGGCAAAACACAGCAAACACTTAAACAGCATCTGTAGGTGTCAGGCAGTGCTGTAAGTGCTTGACAGATAAGAACACAGTTAACTCTCAAAGTGACCCTAGGAGGGTGGTGCTGTATAAACCAGGCGCGTTTCACAGGCAGAGAAATCCAGGCTTAGAGAGGGTGGGTCACTTGCTGGAAGGCACATGGTTAGAGCGTGGGGCAGAGCCAAGATCAAACCCAGACAATCTGAGCTGTGGCTATGCCCGTAACCACATGGGTACACTAACCAGCTTTATAGGAATTTTTTTTTTTTTGCTTTATAGGAATTTTAGAAAATCATATCGCAGTCTTCTTTTTTATTAATGTATGTCAGTTGTACAGAAAAATGAGTTTGAATTTGGTGGATTTGTACATGTACACCACATACTTCGGTTAGTCTTACCCCTCTATTACTGCCCTTTACCTTCCTTTTTTTATCCCCTGGTCCCCTCCCATCCAGAGTAGTCGCCTACTTTACTGCCAGTTGCTTTTTTCTGTATTTTTTGTTGTTGTTTTGTTTTCAGATTCCACATATGGAGAAAACATGCACTATTGGACTTTCTGAGTCTGGTTTATTCCCCTCAGTGTGATGGTCTCCAGTCCCGCCCATTTTCTTGCAAATGATATGACTTCTTTTTTTTCTTTACGGATGCATGGTATTCTGCTGTGACATAACATTTTCTCTAGCCATTCATCTGTTGCCAGGTACCTTGGCTGGTTCCTTATCTTGGCTATTAACCATGAAAATACAGCTATCACTGAATTTGACTCCATGACCTTGGAGTTGACCAGTGGGGAGGAGGAAGTGAGAGAGAAAGAGGGAATGTTTTCATTGGCTCTGGCTGGCAGGTTGCCTCAGTTTGCTGGGATTCTCAGGATCTTCTCCCAGACTGAGGCTCCAGGGCCTTTACTGACTGTAAATACAAGCTTTCAATGGTGTTCAAGCAAAATGCAACGAAACTCAGTGCTGGAGGAAATACTGGTTCTGCTGAGAAATGGTACCGCACTGACTCTGGGAAGTTGGCTTTTCCCAGAGTGTTCTTGATGTTAAGCTGTTTTCATTTAGTGCTCTGACTGAGCAGAAGATATCACTTTGCTGTGATGTTTGCCTTTTGGGGCTGAGATAAAGAGCTTTAGTAACTGAGATTTTACCCCAAGGCCACAGCCCCAGCACAGTTGGTGTGTGTGGTGGGAGGTATGCTTGCATGCTTACTGTAGCAGGTCTTTCTTTCCTCCAGCTCTTCTCTCACCTTGCCTGGAAGGTATCTCTAAAATACCCAGCCCCAGGAAACTGCAAATGCTTGCTCTTGAAGCTGCTGGCAAACCACAGCCACAATTCAGTTTGTTTTGAAACCTCAGGCTTCACATTAAAAATATTTGTCTTCATCTTTTACTAAATTTCTTCATATAGGCAAAGTTTTTGTTGTAGTGGGGATTGAACCCAGGAATTTTGTACTGATCTACCCCCTGACTCCTTTTATTTTTCATTTGGAGATATGGTCTTGCTGAGTTTCCCAGGCTGGGCTTGAACTTGAGATCTTCTTGCCTCAACCTTTCAAGTTGCTGGGATTATAGGCATGCACTACCAGGTCCAATCATATATATATGATATCAGACAGGGAAAGGGACAAGCCCAAAGTCATGCAGCAAATCAGTGACACAGCTGGGAAGAGAAAATTTCTGGCATCTAATGTGGTAAGTGTCCTCCCACTGGCTGCGTATCTTCTGGCACTTAAGAGTGAAAGGTCTCCCACCTCCTTATTGAGAAACCAATCAGACCAGAAACTCACTTAATCAGCGATCGAAGGTCCAGCCACCCATTAAGGCTGTGCTCGGAGACCAAGAGCTTGGTTTTCAGAGCAGGGCACTCTGAGGCCACAGAGTCCACTTCTGGGGCAAGAGTATCTGTGGTTACGATGGCCTTAGATTTAGACATTGTTAGTCTGTAGGAAATGTCCTTGGACTTCAACTGAGTGGTCCCAGGTATGAAGACAATCCCTGCGGATGAGAAAGGAACAGCTGTTCAGTGTCTTCCATAGCTGTGGGCTTCAGGCCTAACCTGTCTGCAGAGAAACGTTCTAATCTCTGTTGCAGAAAGTATGGTCCACAGACTCACCCCAGCAGCATCTGAGAAACGCAATCTCTCACCCTGGGCTAAACCTCTCAACCAGAACTTGCATTTGTACATGATCTCACAATAACCTTTTCTCCTCCATGTCAAAAGCTGTAAACTGCTTTACACGATTTCCATTGGAGCCGAGAACAGGGTTGTGAGTTGGACAGGATCTTTGACAGCTGGGACAGCAGCAGCCCAGCTCCGTCTTTCTTCTCTAACCTCTATCTCTTCATCTCATTCCAAATGTGACCACCGCATCCTTGAACTTTCCGACCTTCTCTTCAGTCTACATCAGCCACAGTGAGTTCAAACCTTTAGCTACCGCTGCTGAGTCTCATTCCCTAACCAAACAGCCTGTTCTGCCCCCCAAGTTCCACAAAGCATTGACTTTTCCCTTTCCACAGTTCTCTGCACTAACAACAGTGCCCTCTCTCCAGGGAGACACACACCCCATCCTGACATTGAAGTGGCCACTCTTCTTCTTTCTCTCTCTCAATTCTATCTTATGTTTCAAAATGGCCGTCCTTCATATAGACTACACCCAACTCAGCCTTCGTATGAGATGTGCTTGGAATACCCTTCCTTTGCTTCTAATCCATTTTAATCCTGCTTTTCTCAGTGGGCTCAGCCTAGGTCTCCACAGGCCATCTCTTAGCTTTATTCATGACATGGACTTTTTCTCTATATTTCCTTTGCCATTGCTGTTAGTTCTTCCAGATGATCTTGTCAAATTAATCAATTATTTTAATTTTTTAGAGAATAAAAGAGAAGAGATGAGCATGACAGAGTACTGTGTGAGTATGCATGATAGGAGGAGAGAGATGATTCAGAAAGAGAAGCCAGGAGTCCCATACTGATTCTAAAATCTAGAGCTAAAGCTAGATAGATGACTATGAGAGGAAGGGAGATGCCTACAGAACAATTCTAGCCAGTAGGTGTCAAGAGTATTATACAAATAAAAAAATTCCCATGTAAAATTTTATAGTAATAGTAAATGCTCAGATAGTAAATAGTCAAAATTTATCAGTGGATACTCAAACCATAGTGTGTCCGGCTGCTGGAGAAGAGTGCAGTTCACACATTTTTCATCCAGACTACTCATAAGGAGAAGTCCAGTGACCATAACCTTACAGAAACTGTGAAACAATTATCCCCAAGGATGGGACAGCCCCAGTCGATATCCGGGCCAGTGTCACACAGTGAGAAATACCCAACTCTGTCTTGCTAGTGTCCCTACCAAAAGTCTTTAACCTAAATGCAGTCGGGAAGCCTCCTACTTAAACAATTTGAGGTGCATTGTGCAAAGCAATTGGCTGACACTCTTCCAACATGTCATTATCATGCAGAAAAGATAGGGAATATTCTAGATGCAAGGAAATGGAGGAGACATAATAGTTAAATACAAAGTGTGACTCTCTATTGGATTTAAAGCAAAAAACTGACTTTTGAGGATATTATTGGATCAGTAGAGGAGCTGTCACTAGGGATGTGTTTCAGGTGACCATCTTGTATTAATGTTAGCTTTTTGAATGATTATATGGAGAGAATATCTTAGGTTTTAGCAGAGATGTGTTTGTATTTATAGGCATTTACATGGTATTTGTAGATATCACAATGTCCACTGATTCTTCAGTGATTCAGTGGGAGAGAAAATTACAGAGGCAGAGGAAGATGAGAGAGACAGTGCACTCAAATATGGAAAAATGTTAGGCATTAAATCTTTTTTTAAAAAGTGAGAGTAAGTATGAGCAACAGAAAGTTTTTTGTGGGCGTGTGTGATAGAGAGATGAGGGGAAAGAGAACGTATGGCAGCTGACTAGAGAGTATAGGAATGGAAGAGTGAGAGGGAGAGAGGAAAAAAGGAATATTTGTGAGCAGTGTGAAAAAGAGACAGGCTTGAAGAAGAAGCAGTGAGGAGAGGAGAGCTGTTACTCACTAGGAACCTAATTCCTAGGTTCCCCAATCAGAAGGCAAAGGTGTATCCTCTAAGCTGTTGTGCAAGGCTGGGGATATAGCACCTAATGTCCCAGGACTGACTCCAAGCCAGCCCGAGGTTCACAAGGCACCCAAGTCACTGACCTGTTCGAATGCAGCTGATGGCCACCAGCCACCACTCAGGCACTCGAGGCAAAATCAAGGTCAGGTGATCCCCCTGCTGCAGGCCACAGGTCTGCGTGAAGACGTTGGCCATGCGACAGCTTAGGTCTCTTAACTCTCTGAAGTTCCACTTCACCTCTTCTCCTTGGGCATTTATCCACCACAGAGCTGGTTCTGGACCTCTCTTGCCTTCCTAGTGAAGATCAAAGTTGCACACGATGTGTTACTTCCCGCTCCAAAGGAAAAGCCTGCTTCTTTGGATAACCCACGGCCATAGTCACATTCCATAACCTGGGGACTGAGATCCTATTTTAAACACTTATGGAGGCAAAGGAAGATGGGGTTGTGTTGACTCTGACAATTTCTCACCTACTGTAGGCACTTCCAACTCACACCACATAAGACCATGAGTGGCCTTCATGTCTACTATGGATGACTTAAACTTCTATTTCTCCATATGTCTGTTTTAGCGTCATATGGATGGCAAATCTCCTCTCTGTATCCCAGTTTCCTCAGCTGTGAAAGAGGAACAAAATTATTGCCAAGAAAGTTGTGGAATTTAAAAAAAATTACTTTTTCAGTAAGACACATGTAGCAGTGTGTAGCACAAAGTAGATGCTCACTAAATAATATTATTATAATCACAGCAAAATAAACTAAAAGAGGTTAGCTTTTAAAAAATTACTGCTTTTTAAAAATTAATTTTATTGGTGCATTTTACTATATATGATGGCTACATTCATCATAGGGAATTGGTTCCCATACATATTATATCTTGATTCTTCTAAAAAAAGTCTAACTTAATTGCTAAATATTTTTGGGAATTAAAAAAAATTAAGATACTTGTAGAGGTTAAGATAGCAAGATATTAGAGGAGGAAGCTCTGGCCCTTGTATCCTCATAGAAGCATCAAGTAGGGAAGAGAGTGACTAAAACAGCTTTGTGGGAGATTTAGAAGCCAGTCAAGGATCTGCGGCCATTAACCAAATGCCCACAACAAGAAACAGTCATCATCAAAAAACTTCATGGTGTTTTTCTTGCTCTTTCTCCTACTTGCTCCTCAAGCAGTCAAGGGGAAGCCATCTCATCACCGACTCCCCTCTTGGGATGGAAGGGAGAAAGCAGAACTTGTTTGCAGTGTTCTAATTTGTGCAGAGGCTGCCTGAGGAGGTGGTTTCTGTCTTGCCTGATTTGGAGATCAGGTGGGAATCGCCAAAGAGTTTGCAACTCAGGTTGGAGACCTCTGAAAGCAATAGCAGGTGCCATGGTGGGTACCTAGGTGCAAGGCACCATGGGCAGAGGATACATGGTAACAGCTGAGACTCTGAGAAGAAGCAAAGCTTTCAGAGAAATTGAGACATTTCAAAGCAGGCACATGAGGCCCCACGGGAGGAGATCCCTGTCGGGGAACCAGCTCCATGCCTGGGCCACTGCTGGTTTGGGGAGAGCCAGACCCAAGCCTCTCTCCCTGAGTCAACGCCATTTGCAGACTGCAGAGAGACAGAAGCTGGCCCCACAGGAGGAGATCTGCACCCAGAAATCATATCATTTTCATTGTTTTGTTTGATTGGGTTTTTCTTTTCTTTTTTTTTGGTGTAGGTTAACTCTGATGGCATGAGCAGTTATTTAAAAGACAGCAAGACATGTTATGGAAGCCGTTATGTATTTACTACTGGCTTATTTTGATGCCCTTTATTGCATTCATTGTTTTGTTTTTATTGTTTCTATTCTATTTTATTCTGTTCAATTTTTAACATACCCAAAGGTGGTATCTACAGCTATTTTGAAGACAACAAAGGAATTGTAGTAACTACTATTGATTTCATAAGGTTTGGAAGTCCTGTATCACTTATTCTGGTTTATTTGATTGATTTTATTGTTTTATTTTTCTTGTTTTTATCCTCTTTAAAATAAAAATTAAAATCAAAACAAAGCAGGCACATCAATGGGATAATATCTGGGGAAGAGGAGCCTATGACCAGGCCCAGGAAGGCAAATGTGAAAAAGCTTGGGGTGACCTTGCCCCTTCTCACTGGGAAGACTGATGAAGGTCTGTCTCTGTGTGAACTCAGGCTGCAAGACTGAGATACGTGGCTCTTTCAATGCTCAGCTTTCATCCAGCTATCACAAGGTATGCAAAGGAACTGGGAAACATAGACCAACCAAGGGAACAGAATGAGTCTCCAGAAAGCCATCCTAAAGAAATACAGGCTTCATTTACGGATCCTAACGCATGAGTCTGAAGTATGCTGTAGGAACTAAAGGGAACCACAAAGCCCTAAAGAAAACCAGCAAGATTGTGACGAGCAAAATGATAATAGTGACACAGGAATATAAACTATATGAGAGAAAAACAAAGTAAAATTCTGCAGAAAAAGATACACTAACTGAATTGAAAATCTACAGTCTATTCAAACAGGTGGAAGAAAGAACGAGTAAAGTTGAAGACAGGTCATTTGAAATTGTTGAATCTGAGGAGCAAAAGGAAGAAATAAAGTGAAGAAAAATGGACAGAGTTTAAGGGACTTACGGTACACTATCAAGCAGACCAATACATATATTGTGGGAGTCCTAGAAGGAGACAACAGAGAGAAACAATGACCCCAGATTTCTCAAACTCGAGGAAAGACCTGGATATACAAATACAAGAGGTTCATCAACTTTAAGTAGACTAACGCCAAAAAGATCCAAATGAAAGCACAGTATAATTAAAATGTGAAAGCCAAAGATAAAGAGATAATTTTGAAAGCACAAAAGAAAAGCAGTTCATTGTGTAAGAAGATTATCAGTGAATTTCTCATCAGAAACCTTACATGCCTGAAGGCAATGGGATAATATAACTGAAGTGTTAAAAGAAACAGAAACTGTCAATCCAAAATTTATATCCACTATTGTTCTTCAAATCTGAGGTGGAAATTAGGATATTCACAGATTTTAAGGAATGTAGGGAGTACATTATCACTAGACTTTCCACAGCAGAAATATCACAGAGTATTTAAGTTGAACTACAGGGACTAAAAATAGCTTAAATATGGAAACAAAAATTTCTCATATAAAGGTAATTACATGTATAAATATAAAAACAGTATTATTATAATCTCATCTTGCAACTCGTCTTTCTATTCTTTTATAGTATTTAAAAGCAGAAGCATAAAAGTAATTATACATTTAGGTTAATGGGTACACAACAGTAGCATCCATAACATAAAGTGGATGTTAGGTGGTACCGTTATATATATTTGAAGTTACCACTTAAAAGTAGATGGTTATAGCTACAGGATGATAGATATAATTCACATGGTAACACAAAGAAAATATCTGCAGAATACACATGAAAGGAAATCAAACTATGTCACTCCAAATATCAACTGAACACGAAGGAAGGCAGAAAGAAAAGAAATGTGGAACCAAAAGCCATAATATGTCAAGAAAATAAGAAAAGTAGCAAAGAAAAGTGAGAGTTGACTGTCTTACTTACTGTTCTATAAATAGTATTTAGAACAGTGATGGGCAGATAGCAAATACTCATGAAGTTTTAGTTGAATGAATGAGGTCTGTGAGAGACAGAATGAACAAATGCCAATGTGTATATGATCGCTCATGAATAAACTGGGGGCTGTTCCTGGAATCCATTGAAGTTGAGTGCAAGCCTAGGGACTTGCACTCAACTTAACCACAGCACTACAGGATTTAATTCCCAAGAGCAGCCAAGGGTCATAATTGGTGGCCTGAATCAATAACCATTTTCCATGTATAGGCTATACTGTCTAGCCTACAAGTGATTTTTTTTTCACAGACAAGGTGTCACTGTGTAGCTCAGGCTGGTCTCAAACTTACAATGATCCTTCTGCCTTAGCCTCCCGAGTACTGGGATTGCAGGTGTGAGCCACCGTGCCTGGCCTACAAGTGACTGTCATTTGTTTTCTATTAAATTTTTGCGACAAGTAAGATAAATTACATTTTACATAAATGTGAATTTCTACCTTATACTGTGCAATATGTTAAAGAAGCTAATTAAATATGCTAAAGAAGCTAGTCAAAATAAGTGTTAATAGTTTGGGCAATGTGGTGGAGGGGGTCACAGGTAGGAGTGGAGAGATTGGGAGATACACGGAAACTGACAATGAATCTGGCATCCGTGGGGGAATATTTTTTCACTGTAGTTAAATCTGTGAGTTGGTGCTTGACCTAGCTAACCAAAACTTTATGGAGACAACCAGAGAAAAGGCAATACCATCATTTCCTCTCTGCTTCCTTCTTCTCCAGCCCAGCTCACACATCAAAAGTTATTGGCAGGATTTCTAATCTGGGCCCTGAGGAGAGTCATTTTATGCTTTCAAGGAATAGACATTTTAGCCTCATCAGACTGTGAGGCCAAGTTAAACAATGAATTGTGGCTCAATTGGCCTGGATCCAAACCCTGCTCCTCCACTTGCTAGGTAGGTGATTTCAGCAGGTTTCTTAAACTCTCTTGCCTCAGTTTCCTCAACTGGAAAATGGAGACAATAATAGTGCCCATCTAAGCGAAGGATTAAATGCCAAGTGATTGATAAGACACACAAAAATAGTCTTCAATAACCGAGAGCTTTTCTTTTCTTGGGGTTATTATGACAATTCAGAAGAAGAAACAAGAAAGAGGTTAGGTAGGAAGATATCCTAGGAGGCATGTTCATGGAAATCTTCAAAACTGTATCAAGTCTTCAACTCCCTCTTGTGTGAATCCTCTCTGAATAGAAAGACAGCTGCTGTGTGAGTTTGGTAGCTGGGTAACTAATGTGTCAGCTGCTCCTGCACACATGAACGTAATTTATTCCCTCCTCTGGCTGGATGCAAAAGGTAAGTACAAGATGATGAGATAAGTTCCTGCTAGATTCACTGTCCCTTTCATTGATGGTAAAAATTCAGGGTAACATAAGCTCTTTGGAATTAAAACTTTGCATTCAGTCACAATTATGGAACATTGACTGTATACCAGATAGGTCATTTCAGTAATTTTTTTTGTCTTTTTGAGACAGGATATCTCTGTGCAGTTCAGACTGGACTTTAGTTCACTATGTAGCCCAGGCTGGCCTCAAACTCACAGCAATCCTCTTGCCTCAGCCTCCCTAGTGCTGGGATTACCAGCATGCACCACCATGCCCAGCCATTTCAGTAATTTTAAAAAATGAATTTATCCCCATTTCACAGATGAAAGCACTGATACCCAGAGATGTGAAGAAGTAAGTAGGCTGGGAAATGAACCCTGAAGTACAAGGGTGATAGAAAAATACAGTGACTCTTCAAATTAAAATAAACATATTAAAATGTATATTAGATGTTGTGAAATAGCAAGAAAATGTTCAAATGGGAGAAAGAAAGGAAAAGTAAAAAAAATGAGAAAAGAAGGAAAAATAGAAACAAAGCTTTTGTAAATGAGGAGAGGAGGGCTTGAAGGAAGGATAAGAGAATGGGAAAGAAAGAATCAAGGTATATCACATATAGGTACACATTCTCTATGATGAATGCGATCATTATGTATATCTAAAATGTACCAGTAAAATCTGATTGAATGAAAAAAAGAACTTATTGCACTGAAAGACACTACCAAGAATGATGGGATACACATGTCTGGAGTAAAGGGGAATATTCTGAGTACTTTGATGGAGATTAATGGCAATATGCCTTTTATTGTAACACATTTTAAAAACTTAAACATTCATCTTACGTTTTGATTATCCCTGTTGATCAAAAATTGATGGCAATTTCTGTCAAATAAAAAACATGACAGTGTGTTTTTATCTACTTTATTCACTGTTCTGGCAGCATGCAACTTCTGGTTTATTCCCAAAGTCAAAGTGATCCTGAAATGTCAACATTTTGAATCCATTCAGGACTTTGAGGCAGCCATGACAGTGCAACTAAAGACACTCAGGACTTCCAGAACAGCTTCAGACAGAGGCAAGAATAGAGTCAGGTGTGGGGGTGCACGCCTGAAATGCAGCATTTGGGCGATGAGGCAAGAAAGTCTCCACGAACTCAAGGCCAGCCTGGACTACATAGTGAGTTGAGTGAGACTTTGTCTCAAAAACAAAACAAAACAAAACAAAACAAAACAAAACAAAACAAAACACCAAACAACTCTCCCCTCAAAACCCCCAAACCCCAAACCAAACCAAAACAAAAAACCCTCCATAAAACAATTACAGCAATGACAACAACAAAAACAACAAACCTCAGAACTAAACAGCAGCAAGAGAAAGTGGCAAGAAAGATGGGATAAGCAAAGCAAAGGGGAGTGTTTTGAGGTGGATTTATGCCAGTGTGTCTTTTACTGTAATAAGTTAACAAAGTAGACATTTGTTGTATGTTTTAATTACATCTTGTAGAAGCTTCTCCTATAGGACATTGCTGTGTTGCGGCAGAAGCTGCCCTTAATTTTGGGCCTGTCAGTCTAGTAAGAGCAAGATAAGGCTACAGAGGCCACCTCGTCCCCACCCCTCACCACCGCGTGCTCTCACCGTCTCCATTTGGGCCCAGTAGTCCAGCACATCGCTTGCGAAGTTAAATTCCTTTGGTACCTCCTGGTCACTCCACACTGGAGCTCCAACCCCTGAGAAAGACTGGCAGCGCAACTGGGGAGGGACACGGTGGGAAGCTTGGAAGGACTTGTGGATGCCTTGGAGGACCCGGAGCCTCATAAGCCACTGCATAGTGGAAAGAGTCCTCAGCAACTGGACAGAATTCTCAGGTTCTCACCTGCCCAGGAGAAAAAAGACTTATAGTGTGGTGATGCAACAGGGAGTCTTGCCAAATAATGACACATGTTGCCAAAGTTATTGCTTGACTTTAGTTTGCCAGAGCCTGGAAGACATAGATTAGGGGACATTTAGCTTCTCAGTTGAGGAATCAACCACAAGACACAACATCATTCCTGGGGTCATTTCAGATTTAAGCCCAGGATAGTAGCCACAGGGTGTAGCATCTCTTGTAGTAGAAACTGACCATTTTGCAGATTCTATATCCCAGCTTTTCTTACTCTGGAGACCTCTCTTTCCACCAAATCCAGTTTTATGGTTCTCACAGAAGCTGTCTGATATTTCATTCTCTGGCTCAAATTGATAGGCTCAAGGTTGAGCAGTTCTATGATTTTTAAATCTAAGCTTAGCAAAAAAAAAAAAATCCTTCAAACTGCTCTTGTGTATAATTGGTGCTGAAAAGTAGGTAAGTCTGTGGCTCTCTAGGGGAAGCCATAGAATGCACACTGCAGGTGAGGGGAGCCTCCCTGTGGCTATGATTCCTATTCTGTGGAGAAAGAAGTGGGTATTTTTCAGTGATGTGGAGAAGAAAGTCAGCTACAACCCTCAAGACATTTGGTTTATGTTGGTTCTGAGACCCCTCTGCCTCTCTGCTCCTTTCTTAATAACATTCTTCCCTGGATTCTGAGAAGCAACAATTTCTCATTTGCCTGAGTTTGGGTTTTTGCCACTTGGGACTCTATAGATTGTCACCCACCACCATCCTCAGGGCAGACACTTCTAGCATGTCAGCACCTTCCTTACTGGACTGAGATGTAGTCTCAAGATATTCCCTAGGACAGTGTGCTGGGCAGTGATTCCCAATCCTTCAGAAAGAGTGAATGCATGGAATAAAACCACTTTGCCCTTCCAGAGTCTGAAAAATGTATCCAAGCGAGAAGCAGAACTCTCATTATTAGGGTCTTCTTTGAATCTGGATTTTGAAATTGGCTTAACTACAACATACTGACCTTCCATAAAAATGCATTTGTTTTTGCTCTTGCCTTAAACTGTTAGAAAAACCTGTATTTGAAAGATTAAGTATTTGGAAGTTAACTTTAGATTTTATTGAGATGTCTAATGGCAATAACTAGATTGATGGCTTCTTCTGATCTACAGCATTCTAATTTTATTGTAGAAGTGAGTATATTGCAGGGTATAAGCCCCCAAGCACAAGTCCTTCACAGAACACTGCTTGTTAATTGTCACTTTCAATTTCATTTTATTTTTAATTGACAAGTAATAATTTTCTGCACTTATTGGATACAAGGGGATGCTTTGACCTATCCATGAAAATGTTGGCAAAAGAGAACCACTTGTCAAACAGATTTGAAATTCAAGCACTTTATTACCATGAACAATACAGCATCACCATATTATACCCTCTTCAGTTCAGGCAATAATATGCTACTTTTTGACAACAGATTAATAGACTTGATGAGTAAAACTAGTAATGGCCAATGATTCTAGACCTTTCTTTCTTTCTTTCTTTCTTTCTTTCTTTCTTTCTTTCTTTCTTCTTTCTTCTTTCTTCTTTCTTCTTTCTTCTCTCTCTCTCTCTCTCTCTCTCTCTCTCTCTCTCTCTCTCTCTAACCAACACTGACTGGAGCTGAGAATTGTCTGTTTCATTTAAATGGCATTTTTCTCCAAGTTTACTTGGTTCCCACCACTCCCTACTTTTCTCATAACTGTTTGCTTTTCCACTTACTATGGCTGTCCAGTCCCTATTGACATAACAGCTTAAAATTGCTGATGTAGGTGGGAACCGCAGGAGAGGCAGGGGTTTCCCACAAGGCTGTAAGGCTACCCTGTCTACTAGTTTTACCAATCCCTGCCTCTTTCCACAGGTCTGAGCTGATTTAGAATGAGAACTGGACTCAGTTACTGTTTTTCTACACAGATGTTTTAAAACTTGCTTTTCCCCAAAGGCAGTGCAAACAACTCTTAAAAAAGGATAAATACCAAAACAAAAGAGAGAGTTGCAGTGACCCTTTATTATGGGCTAGATTGTATCCCCCCAAAATGTGTCTGTTGGAGTCCTAATCCCCTAAAATTCAGAATGTGACTGTGTTTAGAGAAGGCAATTGCATTAAAAATGAGATCATTAGAGATGTGACTGGTTTCCTTCTAAGAGATTAGGAACACAGATGGACATAGAGGGATAGTGCCATGGGAATATGGGGACAGCCATCCACAAGTTGAGAAAAAAGGCTTCCGAATTTTCACCTTGATCTTAGACCTACTGCCTTCTGAACTCTGAGAAAATACATTTCTGCTAGGTCACTTAGGCTGTGGTAATTTGCCATATTTGTTCTAGTGAACTAACACAAATAGTTCTTGAAATTTGAGAGCTGATCAAATAAGGAAGACTTGAGTTAGGCATCATTTTACATGCATTTGTAATTCTAATGTAATCTTCCTCATTTGAGAGGCTGTGGTAGGGGAGCATGTGGCCTCTGGGACCAAACAGCACAGAGTTAGATTCCAGCCCCTCAGCACCTTATCATTTCATGTAATTCACTTAAACTCTCTCTGAAAACACTGAAAAATTGGCAGCACTTACAGATGAAAGAGTGGTACACTGTATGCCACATTGCATCAGTGAAACACAGGTAGTTGCTCCAGAAATTAGTTGTTAACATTCTCTGTGAAACTCTCCCCATCTGATTAAATTTGGCTGAAAGAAACAGCTCCTTAATTTCTGGCCTAGAGTCTAAGAGAGAAGTGGGGATAGATTCTTAAGCGGACACTGCAGGATCCCTATGTGCACTCATATGAAGTTACATAGAAACCTGATCTTACAGGGGTCAGAAGACCAAAAGTCAGAGATACCTATAGAAGGGTTGATCAAAATACACAGTGAATGTTAATCCCTCTCAACATACTCCCCCTCAATTCAAATACACTTATCCCTCTTTTCTTGTCAATGTCAGAAGTATTTCTGGAAGTTCAGTTTTCTACGTGTCTTTACAAGGTGTGATCCAAATTACAGAGTGTGCTGCTGCCGAGTGCTGTCCAACAGAAAGGCAGGTTTGTAAGAACACTAGGGAGTCTCCTCATTCACCTTATTAACTGGATCTGGCACTGCATAACTTCTGGATCTTCCCCAAAGTCAAGCTGACCATAAAAAGTAAATGTTTTAAATCCATTAGGAACACAAAGGGAGCCAGAACAGCACAACTAATGACACTCAGGAAAGAGGACTTCTATAACTGAAAGAAGCAAGAATGACGGAGTAAGTGTGTTCGTGGTGGCGGGAGAATACTTAAGGGGGGTACTGGCACTGTATTTCTTATAGGAAGAAATTTTTTAAAAAGTGAGCATTCACCGTATCTTTGATTACATGGCATATATCTATCCCTATATGTACATTTATCTTTATAACTATATACATAATTCTATCAATGTGTATATTCTACCTGTATATCACTGTACATCTATATGTAACTACCTATAATAATATTGATTTATATATATCAATAAGTACATCTATACTAAGTCTGTTTTATTCCTCATAGTGTTTGATACATAGTAAGCATTCAAATTGTTAGTCTTTCCTTTTGTCATAATTCAGTAAAGCAAGGAGAGAAAAACCATTTTGTTCACAAACACTACCAGAAATCAATCAGATTGAAAGAGTTCTACCCTCTTGGGATGAATAGCCTAATGGTGTTGTATGATATAGTTTTAAAGAACAATCTTTTGAAGTACTTTAAAGCCCTTTCAGAAATCAACATGGCAGTGTGACTTTGGAAGGTGGCTCACATAGCTCAGGTATATAGTATCTTGAACATTTTCTACAGCCAACTGATATCACAAGTTTTTGAAACTTACGAGGCAGAATACTTACTGGGTTATAGGTGACAGAGTAAGAGTTTAACTTTGGTTTGGTGATTTTGGACACTGCCCATGTCTTTTGTCTTATGGGCACATTAATAACCTACTTGCCAACTTCTTACAAGGATTAGTGAAATAATCTATAGAAATCACATCTCCAGCATACATCCTGGTACACAGTAAGGGATCAGTACATGCTGAGGCACCCTTCAGTTCCCCATAGTTGTGAAGGCAGCTCCCTCCTCATTGGATTGTTTTCAAAACTTTATGAAAAGCATGCACTTTACAGAAACTGAACCAACTTCTGCATAGTGAAGTTTTCTATCAATCATTTCCCTCCTGGCTCTGCTCTCTCTTCCCACAATGAGTTACCTCACAGTAAGTCAATCATGTCTATGAGCCTGGAAGACACACAGCACACACATATTCCCCTGTGCTCCTCTTACTTATTGTCACCATCTTTATTTTGCAGTTAAGAAAATGAAGTGTCAGAGATGGTAAGTGACTTGTCCTTAGTCCCCATGTAAGTTGAATTGCCAGAACTTGCCAATTTGACTTTGGGCATTTTTTTTGTAATAGGAATTGAACTCAGGACCTTGAGCTTGTCAGGCAGGTACTTATGCCACTGAACTATATCTCTGACCCTTGACTTTGGACTTTTATATTTAAGGCTTTTGTGGTATGTGCATGAGCCTCCCCTCCCCACTCTAAAGAAGCTGCCGTTTGCCTCTCTCTTACCTAGTGCTGTTCAAGATGCAGCGGGACTCCGTCCTGGCAGGCTTTGTAGTTCTGCTCTCTGTGCTCAAGTCCTTCTCCAAAGTATATGTGTGCACAGCTGAATGTGGCTCCTGGCTGAACCTTGAGCAAGAACGTGTCTGGAATTGGATGATTCAGCAGGGGGAGGAGATGCTCAGTAAAAGAGGGCAGAAAGCAATCACAGGGCCTCCAGTGAAAATCAGAAAGACAACTTATATGAAATCACCTCCAATTTATCTGGGATGACTCAGAGTATGAAAGAACAACAGCTGATGAAGATCTTCACTCCTTGTCCATTGAGAGGATTATATTTGCAAACTCTGTAGAGTGCCTGGCCTCATGACTTGAATCCTGGTTTGCTATTGATGTTGTGTTGTTACCATAGGTTGGCATAGGAAGTGGCCTATACTATACTTTCCTGCTGGACCTGGGTTGGGTGTGTGTGTGGGGGGGTGTTAGAAAATGGGAAACTCCAGGATCCCAGCGGCCCAGCTTCCACAGCATACTTACCCTCCCAACTCCTTTTGAATCTAGGTGAAAATTACCTCTTCTTAAAGTTACCACAAGATTGTTGCACGAAGTGTTGAGGAGCAAGCCTAGCTTAGAAGTGAGTCTTGGGCCAGGGGTATAGCTCAGTGGCACAGCACCTGCTTGCCAAGCACAAGGCCATGAGTTCCATTCCTGGTCCAAAAAAAAAAAAAAAAAAAAAGTGGATGTCATGCTTCTTGTCTGGGGCAAACATTTCATCTGGGCTTTACTCTTAGGGAGAAAAGTGGGTGAAAAGGGAGGGCACAGTAAGCTGCTCATTAAACTCCAAAGAATCAAAGTATAAAGCCTGTTACTAAAGCAGAAAGGTGGTCACTTTTGAGAAGAGAATGCAGGCAAGAGGAAGAGCCCAGAACGTGCACTCTACATCTCAGTGGGTGTCCGCACAGAGCTATAACACCGGCATGTTGTAAAAAGGACAGTCCCCTGGGGCCAGCAGCCTGGGTTTGAGCTTAACTTTTACCAGTCACCAGCTCTGAGACATTGAGCAGGTTTCTTATCTCTCTGTGCCTCGGTTCCCGTATCTGTAACAAACGATGGACTATAGAGACAGAAAGATCTCTCTGAAGATTCCACACATGCTCGGCTTTCACGCACAGACTCTCCTGTAGCCATCCCAGGTCACTGAGTGCCAGTTGTGGGTGACAGACTCCAGGTGGAAGAGACAGGGCTTTTAAAAGAAAGATATTAAGTACTCTAGTCACTTTTCTTCTGATTTAATGCTACTGGAAACCATGTGTGGAGACAGGGATATTACAAACTGGCAGATACTTTTAATCAACCTACTTCTCTGAGTGACTATATATAGTCACTTTTTTTTTTTGAGTGAGAGTACTGGGTGTTGAACCTGGGGCCTTGCACTGAGCTACATACCCTGATCTATTTGTTTGTTTGTTTATTTATTTTGAGACAGGGTCTCTCTAAGTTCTAAGTTGCCAAGGCTGGGCTTCAGTTTGCTATATCCTCCTGCCTCAACCTCCCAGAGGGCTGGAATCACAGGCATGGCATCCTGGACCATTTATATCACTACCCTTCCTAATCCTATAATAAGCCTATTGTTTATTCATTTACTTACTAGATACTTAATGGACATCTTCTAGATGTGAACATGGCTTTGAACACACCTGAGATTACTGCTCCCAAAGTCTTTGTATTCTCATGATAAAGAGGCAAAAGAAAAAATCGAAAAATCTATTAATCAGATAAGAAGATATGGTAAGAGCAAAGTGGGAAAGTGTAACAGGGTGGTGTGATATGGTAATAGGAAGGGGTGATGTGGGGGAGGAGAAGCCAGCTTTGAGAAATGACTAGCAGATAGAAGTCATAATAAGTACAAAAGCTTGAGGCTGACTTTTCAAGGAACAGATGGGAGACTGGTGCGCAGATAATTGAATGAAAAGTGTGACTAATAGTCAGGCTTTTTGACTATTGTCTGTTTTCTTCTCTGTACTGGGGATGTGAAGTCTTTGAGGGTGGTAATCTTGTGTGTTGTGTCCGAAGCCATATTCAGACCTAGAAGATGTTATTAAGTGTCCATTAAATGGATGAATTAACTATAGGGCTGTCAGAGGATTAAGAAGGGTAGTGAAAGCAAAGGGCCCAGGTTTCCATGCCTGTATCGTAGTTCTCTGTGAAGTTGAGGCAGGAGGATCTCAGATCAAGGTCCTGCCTGGGCAACTTATTAACATAGTGAGATTCTCTCTCAAAAATGAATGAAATAGACAAATAAACAAATAAATAAATAAACAAAACACAAGCAGAAGACATTCCAGGAAGGACCTTAACAGCCACAATAGCAAGACTCGATTCTACCCTAAGTGCAATGGGACGTTTTGAGGGAATTCAAGAGGAAAGAGACAAGAAATGAATTTCCTCAGTTGTTTCATATCGATCTAAAATAATATAGGAAAGTAAAACATTATGAAAAGTAATAGTCAGCTGCCATTTTAGAAAGTCCAGGGTTGTAAAGGGCAAGAATAGATGTGGGGATGTTCCTTAGTTGGCTACTGCAATAGCGCCAGGAAGTAACAGTGGAGGCTCAAACAAGAACAACGATTCTGGAGATGGCAAGGAGTAAGCAAATAGAGAATAGCAGGCTTCTGAGTTCCTGTAAGGAAGATTTGCTCACATTCTGATAGGGAATAAAAAAGAAGAAAGAAGGATGGATCTCAGCCTTTTGGCTTCTGCAGTGGTATGTATGGTAGGTCATGGTTTATGTATGAAGAAACGGATGCTAAGAGACTCTGTAACATGTTCAAAGTTACCGGAGTGATACAAAGCCTAAACAGGACTTCAGTCCTGGTTTTATTTGGTCTAGTTTTCTCTGCTCAAGTATCTAACAATATTCAGCCCCTGTGTTACTTGCCATACTTTTCTATTTCAAATCCTAGTTTCTTCTACCAAAAGTATAGATATGGGGTTGGTCAACTCAGGTCTTTCTTGCCCTGAAGAATTGGGAATGGATGGGAGGAAATCTCATTGTCTTTTCATTACCTGGTCAACCTTATTAGGCAGCATCAGGGGAAAAATTTGTGTCTAGAATTGAGACTACTACAGAATCCCATTATGATTTCATTTTTGCTGTGGCCAACTTACAAGAATTCATCAATGGCTTCCTTCTTCATCTTAGATCCAGTAGTGCGTGAGTTTATGCCCTGTAGGGTGTATTATTTGAAATAATGTTTGGGAGACAATGCTTAGCACATAGCAAATGCTTCTCAAATGGCAGCTATTATTGTTTTTAAAAAGAGACTTCAGAGTTGGATGAGTAGGGCTGGGACCTTTGTTCTTTTTGGTACTGAACCACAGGGATCCTGGCCAAGTTATTGCAATACTTCACTTGAGTTTCACCCTCTGCAAATGAGAATAGCAGAAACTACCTTGTATGATTTATGTGATAGTTAAAAGAGATAATGTATATAGACTGCTTAGGACAGCACCAGTAGAGAGTATGAGTTTTATCAATACTTATTAAGAGAAGGAAACAGGAAAAGAGAATGATTACTTAAGATGGAACTTATAGACACAGCCATAAACACACACACACACACACACACACACACACACACACACACACACTACACATTAATCCCCCTCAGAATACTCCTCTTCACTTTGAATACACTAATTTCATTGTTCTTGCCACTTTCAGAAGTTGCTCTAGAAGTCTTCTTGTGGTTGTTTCTTTCTTTCTTTCTTTCTTTCTTTTTTTTCTTTTTTTTTTTTTTGAGACAGGGTCTCATATGTAGTGCAAGCTGGTGTTGAACTTGCTTATGTAGCTCAGGGTGGGTGAACTCATGGCTAGAACCCATGGTGATCCTCCTGCCTCAGCCTCCTGAGTGCTGGGATTATAGGCCTGCACCACTATGCCAGGCTTTGGAATGTCTTCAAGTGTACTGTTGTAATGCCTGGATGTCCTGAATTGACTCAAAATGTTTATTTTTTGTAGTAATTTTCACTTTGGGGAAGCCCACAATACCAGATCTGGTGAATAAAGTGCATGAGGACACACTATAGTGTTTTCCATGGGATGGCATCTGGTGGCTGCATTCACCACATTTGGTAAAGCTCACATCTTGTAAAGATATTACAGTCCGTATACAGCAGTATCTTAACTCATGAACTTGATTTGTTCCACGATTCTGGAAAAGATAACCATGGTTGTGTTTGTCTCCTAATGCACAGTTTGCAAGCAAAAACAAACTCTTGCTAAATGCTTCTATTTGTGAACCAAACTGTTTGCAAACAAAGGGACATGTGAACTGAGGTACTATTGCATTTTCTTTTCATTATGTGTTGAAGAAATTGAGACTCAGAAAGTTTCCATGACTAAACGATGTGGAATCAAATATGCTGACTATTTATTATGCTCCTAATCTTTTACCTACAAGGTTTAAGTCACACAAAATCTTACGTGGAAGGCGCTATTACTGTCAACATGTTATGTATGAGAATGCTGACCTCAGAAATTCAAGCTGTTTGCCCAACAGGTAGCTAGGAAATGGCTGTGTACTTGAATCTAGAGTCTTGGCTCTGACTTCTTAGCTGTTAGTCCTTATGTTCACTTGCCAGCACAAGTTCATGCTGGGGACAACCCCTCACTGAAAGAACATGTAGTTCTTTGATAGTGCTTTGTCTTCATTTTTAGGGTCAGCATTCCTGGATTACAGCAGGTGAATCTCTCCTGAGGTGGAACACTCCTTAGCTTGAAAGTTACTAATGCTAATCCAAAATGCTGTCTTATACTATCCTGAGTTGCCTAAGGTATCTTGCCATAAAATAGCTTTTTTTTAGAGTTATTTTTAACTGAGTTAAAATTTCTATGCTGACAGTGAATGTGACTGAATAGCAGAGATTAATCATATAAATCACAAGAAGTAACAGCAATATTTCAGTTCATGAACAATTCATTCTGAAAACAGAAGCAAATGACAAAAGTTTGCTTTCATTCATGAACTTTGCATCAGGTGATGATGACCCCGAGCACCTTCCCCTCAGAAACACTAATGCAGCCGTCTTCCCCAAAACTGCGGAGTCAGTTAAGTTCTTGAACTGAGACACCAC
>PVJX010023978.1:0-28588 GCA_004027295.1 Dolichotis patagonum | reverse complement strand
GAAAAAAAATTTGTTTGAGCTATCACACATATTCAAATTCCAATAAGACACAATGTGATAGAACCAATGGTAGTAGAACAAAAAAAAAGCATGGTAGGACTTCTAAGAAGGATGATATTAAATCAGCAATAGCTGTCACAATGTTTTATTTTCTTCAAAACAGCTATTCATATCATCAAGTATGATACAGTCAAACAAAGGAAGAATTGCTATTGTTAACAGTAGTAAGATTTCAAATCTTTTTGTAAGTTACATTTTTTTATTTTCCATTTCTTTCTTAATTTTTAAGTAGAGTTTTGTGTTCTTATTTACAGCATGATTGTGTATATTTTACTAAATATCTCACATGTTTGTATGGTTAGTGCTGACCTCTTTTTTCAAGGTTTGTATTAGATTGACGTTGTTTATTCATTTTATCTTCAACAAAATTCAGCAGTGAATCTATTTCACACTGAGATTTTCTTGGTTAAAAATTTGTTAACTATAAAATTAGCTTATTGAATGAAGACAGGACAGTTGTAAAATGTCCTTTTGTGTTAGTTTAGATAATTTTCCTCTCTTAGTACTTAATCAACACCATCCAGCTCATCTATTTTTTGTCATACAGTTGTTCATTCTGTTTATGCTGGTGCTTTGAGGGTCATTCACTGCCTATGGAGAATTTTTACTGATGCTTACACTTTCGTGTTAGGTGCTGGAAAAATTATGTAATCTTCATTTTTTAAAAACGATTCAGCTAGCTAGAAGCTTATCAACTTTATTGATCTTTTAACAGGCCAATTTTTGTATTTGTTGATATTTTCTACTGATTTGTTCATTTTCTTGTTCATTAATTTCCACTTATCTTTACCATTTTCTTCCTTCATGCACTTTGAGTTTAATTTGCTCTTCATTTTCAATTAGATTTTCCCCCCTTTGGCAGTGTACATTTGGCTACTTTGTACATTTAATGATATTCCTGTATAATTTCAGACAGCATATGTTTTTAGATCTAGAATTTTTATTAGATTCCTTATCCAAAGTTTCCATTTCTCTGCAGAGATTTCCATAATTCATTCACTTTGTCGGATTTTTAAGTCCTTGAATGTATTTATAATAGCTATTTTGCAATCCTCATTTACTCTCTTAGACATCTGTATCACATCTGAGTTTCTTTATGTTGAGTTTTTCCCCCAGTTTTGAGGTAAATCTCTTTATTTTTCATGTACAAGTTAATTTTTGCTGTTTGTTGGACATTACAGATGTTATGATGTTGTTTAGTTTTGTCCTGGCAAGGTTTAAGTTTTAGGCATTATTAGGAAAAGTCTAGAATAGTGCTATTCCTAAGATGTGTGTTTTCAGGGGTCTCTACAGCATCTGATGGCTACCAGTATCATGCAACCCCCCCAAAATTTTAATTTAGCTCCTCATCTTTCTAAATGCCTATTATCTTAGTCTTCTGCTGACCAAGAGAAAGACCAGTTCTTCCTCCCACAATGATAAATCATTATAGGCCAAGCACTGAGATCTCATTGCTTCCCAGAAACACCATTTCCTCATCAAGTTATATAAGTGTTACAGAGGAGTTCTCACAAATTCATATTCTCTTTTGTTTTAATTTTCATGACTCAACTAAAGTTCATGAAGTGAAGTTTCAGAACAGAAAACCTTCCCCACCAAAAACTAAGTCTCTATTTCATACATTATCTTGAGTGGGGCTAACTATAACTGCATTGTCCAAATATGTTGACTTGTAATGTGACCGATAAACAAAAGTAAGAAATACCATGGATTTGTGTATCAGTACACACTGACAGGTACCAAGAATGAAACACACTAAATGCTTGACCCAATCTACAAAAAGGAAACATAATTGAAAATAGTGATTCATTTAAATAAAGCAAACAAATAACTAATTGGAAATAATCCTAAAAACTGATTTGTAACCCAGTGACATAGCAAGGATATGATTTTTTTATTAGATAGTCTGGAGTTTAATTTTGGTTCTGGTACTGATTAGCTGAGTGGGTTTTAAAATGTACTTACCTTCTCTGAAATTTAGTGTCTTCATCTGAAAAATGGAGGCAGTTATTCTTTATGAAGCTTTTATAGCATTTTTATGAGATGATGCACTATGTATATAAATCTCCTACTATCTGGAACATAATAAAGACTATATGATTGTGGACTCTGTCCTTTCTCCATACCAGTGAGCAAAAAAGGGCACAAGTTGAGAAAAGTTCATTGAGGGTCAGGATGCATGGTTTCTCTGTAAAATTCTCTCTCTCTCTCTCTCTCTCTCTCTCTCTCTCTCTCTCTCTCGGGGTTTTCTGTTCTTTGCCTCCTGAGGGACTGAGCAAGAGAGCACTCAGATTTCTTCAGGTGCAACAAATGTTCTACAAGTCTGTGAATACTAATTAGGTCTCCAGACAGTCTCCTGGACTCAGTCCTCTAGGCTAATGACAACTAACAAAGGAGTAGAAACAGGTTGGGGAAATAAGAGATCAAAGAAAAATAGCAAGACAGGCTTCAAAGCATAAAGAAGGATGAGAAAGACAAGACATGGAATGCAAAAGTGGAAGCTCATGATAAAGAGCACGCAAGGCTGAGAGCTACTGTGCTGCTGGCACAGTCAGGGAGAATCCCGCCCGTCAGAATTCACAGAGATGACACGAGGAGGAGAAACCTGTAGGTGCTGTGGAGTGCTTTGGGCAGGGCTTAGATCTTATAAGGCAGAAACTGCCTTGAGCATCCTACTTTAATTTCTGAGCTTGCAAATCATCAGCTGAGCTGAGCTTAGAAATGGTAATTCATAAAGTTCTTTAAATTTTAACATTGTTTAAAGAAAAGCATCCTTTTTTGTTTGATTTCTAAATATTTAAAGCATGTTCATTAGGAAAGAGTCACTGAATAAACAAAGTAGTTTGTAGAGGCTACAAAAGGAAAGAATCATCATCAACAAACACAAAGCTCGGCCATCTTCTTGTGTTCCTTGAATGGGCCAGACACTGTTAGTTGCTTATATATACTTAATTTGAATTCTTCTTCACAACCCAGACAAGCACGTATAATAACACACAAATGGGAAATGTTATTGAGTCCATCTGGGGACAGAATGTTCAATTTGAACTTCATATGTATCTTCAAAGTAAGGCTGAGGGGCAAGAGGCAAGGTATAATGTCCTGGTATGCAAACATTTGATTCAAAATCAAAGCATTGGTGTTACCAAGAAGCTCATTAGAAATTCAGCACCTCATACACCTTCCCAGACCTACTGATTCAGAATCCCAAATCTTTTATATCCACCCTAAAGTTTGGGAATCCTTCAAACTAGAAAATGAAAATAAATTGCCAATCATCACTACTGCAATTATACCAGAACGTTTACCTTCAACTGTGATTGTTCTGCCTTCACAGTAACGGAAAGTTCTATCAAGGTGCTCATCTTTCATATTGGGTAACTGCAGGAAAGGAGGTAAAAGATACAGCCTGGAAGTTTTATTTTACCACCAGTATAATGACATTGGGAAAGTTACTCACATTTTCTAAGTTTTAGTTTCCGCTTCAGCAAAATAAGGTTAATAATGTAATTACAGTGTAACGGTGTCAAGAGAGCAAAATGAAATAAAGAGTATAAATCACACTATGCCTCTTCCTAGAAAACGTCAATGACTCTTCATAACCTGCAAGTTAATTTCCAGTCTCTTTGGCTGCATCAACATTCTTCATTCTAGCTCTACCCTACTTCCCATTGTCCATTATGTTTTTTCATGAACCTAATACTTCCGCATTTCCCTCAAATGTAATACTTGGTTAGGTATTTTATTCCTGCATCCATATTGTCCCTTCTGGCAGAAATCGTTCTTCTTGTTCTCTACCAAAATCCTTCTGATGATGTCACCCCTAACTAAAAACCACCTTCCTAATAAAGTTACTGCCAGTAGTGCTAAATGGACACCATTTGACATCTCCCTGTTCATACGCACGAATTTTACCCTCCCTCTACTAGGTACCATTTTATTTTCTTCTGAGTGGTTTCTGGTTACATACACATGTGAAATCTCCTTTGAAATGCAAAGTACTTGAAGAGAGGGATTTTTGTCATCATAGTACCCTCAGTCACTAGAACTACACTTTTCACATAATATACAAATAAAAAGTTGAGGGAATTAGAAGGGAAGATAACAGCTTGAGAAACTTAAGACTTAAAGACACTTTCATTGTGAAAAATATCTGACACATTCCTATGTAGTAAAAATGAAATTGCCATTGTAATAATAACAATGTGATAATATGAAGGTGGATGACAAAGCTGATATATAGCATTCTATAAAAAGAGGTTCAGTTAAGATATACCCAGTGCATAGTGTGTAGACTTTGACCTCAAAGTTGTACCTCCATGTTTTCTTTAATCTACATTATTGGAGTGGTTTCAATAACTTCCCTCTAACATGAAATTATCTTAATTATCACAGTACTCACTTTAGGTTAGTTTAGTGGAGGACTGATTCCTTGTTTAAGCATGGATGTCCTTGCAAATGATATGCATGCTAGTTTTAAAACATTCATGAGAAAGATTTGTTGTTATCAAATAGATTTGTACTCGAGTTCTAATTCTAGAGCTGCACAACTGAGAAAATCACTTTATCTTATAGCCTTAAGTTTCTTTCAAAATGAATACTGTGGTCAAATAAACAACTATTGCTTTTTCTTTTGTAAACCATTAAAAATGACACACAAGCAAGGTATCCCTGATAAATTCAGCTATTAAGACAAGTCTAGACTTGAAATGACCAGTTCACCAGGCTATAAACTATGAGACATGAGAAGCCAATTTGGACTTATCCCTCCTTCTGTGCCCATATCAGAGGTGAGCACAAAGAAGATAGATAAGAAAATTACAGGTTACCCATTCCTTTATAATCCCTGGTCTCAGATAAATTCCTTTTTTATCCCCACAAAAGCACCAGGACATGGTCTCCTTCATTTACACACTACTAAATTTTGAAGAGGGAGGAGAAGTCACTGTCAGAGTCCAAAACTTCCTCTAAAAATGATGTAAGATGAAATACATGTGACTTCAAGATAAAAGCCTAAGTTGCTATTTTCTCCCATAAATTCTTTGAATTAAAATATATCCCCACAAGGAGAGGAAACAAGATAATTTTATTCCAATTCCACAACTTTACCTTCAAGCACATAACTTGTATCATAAAAGTACAAGGATAGGAAATATAGATTTGGGGGCCAAACTGATTTGAACTTGAATCTAGGTTCTATCAAGAGTTTGGAAATGCTGAGCTTTTCATCCTACTTGCATGCTACTGAATTGCCTGGCCTAGTTTGATGAATACCAGTGTAAATTTGACTTCTAGATGAGAAACAATAGCAACAGTAGCAGACAGAGTACAAATTTATTCAGTTTTAAAGATTCCAGTTCCATGGGATAATGTCCGGGGACACCTGCATAGATGGTTGTTGTATTATAGAAGCTCTCTGAGATTAAGGTATTCAAACTTTTATAATGCATAGCAAAAATGCCTATCCCATTCTCCAAACAAAGCTTATATCTTACTGTGCATATCATGCTAGGCACTAAGGATTCCTGCCTTTTGCTGGAGAGGAAGACACTACTCCTAACTTCCAACACTGTTCGCCATACAAACATCCTTGAAAACTGGTCCAAAACAAAGGCAATCAGAATCTCTGTTCACAAGGTGAAGAGAAACATAACTCATAAAGAGTTTTTTTCCCAGCAGGTTCTGTCACTGATTGAATATAATTAAGAATAAAATTTTACTTCCCCCTGAGAACAAAGTTGTGAAGATTTTTTTCTCCTGCACTTTGCAGACATCAGTAGGATGTACACTATCACCACTCCTATGCAACATAGTTCTGGAAACATTAGCCAGAGCAATTAGAAAAGAGGCAGAGATAAAAAGAATAAGGGTAAGAAAGTAAGAAGTTAAATTATTGCTGTTTGAAGATGACATAACATTCTCTATAGAAAATCCCCAAAACTCCATCAACAGACTACTAGAGTTAATAAGCAAATTCAGCAGTGTAGCTGGATACAAAGTCAATGCTCAAAAATCAATAGCATTCCTGTACACAAACAGTAAACTCACTAAGAGAGAAATTATGGAAATGACACTTTCTACAATAGCATCCAAAACAATGAAATATTTAGGAATCAACCTAACAAAGAAAGTAAAAGACCTATACATTGAAAAATACAGTACTGTAAAAAAGATGTGATTGAACAGTATGTAAGAAAATGGAAAGATATCCCTTGCTCTTGATTAGGAAGAACTAACATTGTGAAAATGGCCATACTCCCAAAACTGTATACAGATTTAATGCAATCCTGATCAAAATGCCAATAACGTACCCTACAGATCTATTGAGAATATTCCTAAAATTTAATTTGAAAAAGAAAAGACCTAGAATCACAAAGACAATCCTGGGCAACAAAGGCAAGGCAGGAGGCATTGCAATCCCTGACTTGAAATTATACTACAAAAATGTAGTGATAAAATCAGCATGGTACTGGACAAAAAAACAGACCTGTGGATCAGTGGAACAGATTAGAAGATGTAGACATAACTACAAAGACACTCAACCACCTTACATTTCACACAGGGGCTAAATGTGTTCACTGGAAGAAAGATAGCCTATTTAGTAAATGGTAATGGGAAAATTGGCTTTCAACATGCAAAAGACTGAAACTAGACCCATGACTATCACCATGCAAAGTAAAGTAAAGTAAAAATAGATCAAAGATACAAATATTAAAACAGAAACTATAAATCTACTAGAATACAAGGTAGATAGAAATCTTGAAGACATTGGGGTAGGCAAAGAGTTCATGAACAAATGCAAACTTCATGGGAAAGACTTCCCAGAATCTTAGTTCTCTTCTTATTAAAAAGTTTTGTACTTCAAAAGAAATTATCAACAGAGTGAAAAGAAAACCCACAGATTGGAAAGAATTTTAGCTAGCAACCCCTCAGACAAAGGACTTATATCCAGAACATTGTTGGTGGGAATGTAGACTGATACAACCACTGTGGAAATCAATGTGGATGTTCCTCAAAAATCTGGACTGGAGGTCCCATTTGACCCAGCTATGCTGTTTCTCACCATTATCTCAGAAGAACTGAAGACATCATACCACAGTAATATATGTGTCTTTGAATTTGGAGGGCTTGATGTTTTTCAATTCTTTCTATGTTCTCAGTGTATTTGTAGTAGTGTTTGCATCTTCTAATCTGTTCCATTGATCCTCAGATCTATTTCTTTGTCAGTACCATGCTGACTTTATCACTGTAGCTTTGTAGTAGAATTTCAAGTCAAGAATTGTGATGCCTCCTTCCTTGCCTTTGTTGCCCAGAATTGCCTTGCTATTCTAGGTCTCATCTGCTTCCAAATGAATTTTAAGAATGTTTTCTCTAGATCTGCAAGGTATGCTAAAGATATTTTGATTGAAATTGCATTAAATCTGTATAACAGTATTGGGAGTATGGCTATTTTCATAATGTTGGTGCTTCCTATTGATAAGCAAAAGATATCTTTCCACTTTGATATCCTCTTCAGTCTCTTGTTTTAGAGTGCTGTAATTTTCAATCTATAGATTTTTAATTTCCTTTGTTAAATAGATTCCTAAATATTTATCTTTTTTTTTGTTTTGGATGAAGTTTGCTTTTAGAGCACTTTAACATCCACAAACACTCCTTCAAAACCTCTAATTCCCCAACAAAAAAGACTGATTAAACAGCAGTCATTTGCCTTCACTACAAAATTCACTGTGGTACATTAACAGGTACAGGAAATGCACTATTGAAACTCATATATGAAAACTATGTAATACAGCTTCTTAAGATCTGCCACTCCTGGAATTTTAAGCTTTGAGTGGTAATGATTTCAATGTCTTGGAGACTATATTTCTTTTCCACAGAAGTGAATTTTATAACTTTAATAATCTAAAATGTATTTTGTAACACTACGGAAATCTCTTTCCCCGACATTTTCACCACATTTCTGTGAAGGAAACACTATCTCCACTCTACTGAAAATGTGAATCAGCTAAGGACATAAATTGCTTAAATGAGGGAGGGAAAAAAAGATGGCAGACTGGTAGGTAGCAGGAGAGGGACCCTCTCTAAGAGAGACAGCTCAAATGCCAGAATAAAACACCCTGGAAAGACCCAAACAGAGAGAGATGTACTCTCACAACCCAGGAAGAAACTAAAGTGCAAAAAACCACTCGAATATGAGGTCCTGGCACTACCATGAGTGAAGCTAAGATCAGCAAGCACGGCATCCTCCTCGAGCCGCCTGAATTCCTGTCTGACCTGAACAAGCTATCCGCAGTGAAGCGACTGGCTTGAGCCGCTGGAGTGCAGAGCTGAACAGCCCTGTGTGCAGCTCGCCCGGACCGGCCCTGCATGTGACCCACTGAGAGACACCGTGAATTCCCACCGCAGCCACACTGAAGTTGGAGGTTGGGGAGCCCAGCAGTACTCAGGGACTTGCATCAACACACGATGAGTGATGGGAATGAGACCCTCCCACGGGAAAGGGGAAACCGACTGGATGACATGTTGGATTTAGGCAGGACAGCCCTAACTCCATAAAGTGGCTTCAGTTGGTTGCTCCCCTCACCAAGCAGATTGGTGGAATCTGCTTGGACTAGGCCGTGCTCCTGGCGGGAACCCAGTGAGTCACTACAAATTACTTCCCTGAGATTGGTGCACACTGACACAGTGAAGGCCTGCAAAGGTTGACTGGCCCGGAGGGGAGGAGGCAGTGCACACTGCCCGTGGGTGAACTCTAATCTCTGATAACCTATTGAAGAGGGCTAAAGCTCCTAGCCTGCACCCTCTAGAGGAGCCTTAACCAACAAGAAAAGGGTCTGGGAATTACACTATACACTTGTATGGAAGGAACCAAAAACATGACGAAAAGGAGAAATAAGAAAACACTCCCAGCCCCCAACCCTGAGAACATTGATCCAGGAGAGGTAAATACAAAAGAGATTGAGGGCAGCAAAAATGCAACATCAAACACAGCGTTAGTGGACATAAAGAGATATCTTTAGGACCTCATAAGCGGGACCAAAACTGAAATATTAATTCAAATTAAACAAGGGATAAGTAGACTAATAAAAGAAGGGTTGGGCACCTCTCAAGAACACTCAGACAGAAGAATGGAGGAACACAAATGGAAAGAAAAATTTAATGATGAATTCAGAAAAAACCTAGAATTCAAGAAGCAGATTCAAAGAGATTATCAGGAAACTAAAGACTCCATAGAAAGCTGGCAAAACTGCTTGAAAGAAACCAAAGACTATCAAAAATTGAACACAGGCTTGCAATGTGGGGTCATGAAAGGGAAGATCTCTTAAAAATAAAAAGGGATCAGGCAGTAAAGATACAAAGACTGGAAGTGACAAGAGGATCTATAACTTAAGAATAAAGCATGTGAATGAAGAAGCAGGAATCAAAACAGAGGAATTACAAAAGCTATTCACAGAAATTATTAAGGAAAATTTCCCAAGCATAGAAAAAAGAAATGATATGCAGAGGTATGAAGCATACAGAACTCCAGCCACCTACAAACAAAACAGAGCTACACCCAGACACATAATAATCAAGATCCCAGAAATTCAATATAAGAACAGAATTTTAAGCCATCAGAGAAAAGAAACAGATCACCTATAAAGGATAACCTATCAAAATCACAGCAGACTTCCCAACACAGACCATCAGGTCAAGAAGAGCTTGGAGTGAAGTAATTCAAGCGCTGAAGGAGAACAATCTCCAGCCCAGATTGATGTATCCTGCAAAACTCTCTCTAGAAATTAATGGAGAAACAAGATGCTTCCATGACAAAGAGGAACTAGGATAATTTGTGACCACCAGTCCAACCCTATAAAAAATACTGAAGGACAGTCTAGGGAGAGAGAACTAGAATACAAGCATTTCAGAACAGTGGCAGAGAGGCCTCAGTGAACGAGGCAGACAGTAGAGTTGAAGAGAAAAATAGACTATCACTGGCAGAAAAATAGAATAGCAGAAATGAGGCAGAGAAAATTGGCTATAATCTCTAGTATAGAGGGCCTCGAAATACTAACAGAGAGAAACACAGGCAGAGTAGATCAGGAGATAGGGTCCATTGAGCTGCTCTATATAGGGAGGCAGTGGGACCCAAAACAAACAGTGCACCCCATGGGAGTGAAAGGGGAGGAACTGTCTAAAAAAGGGAGGCAGAAGATATTGTTAATGGGGTAACAAGATTTAAAATTTACATTATTCTCACCACTCTGCTTGGATGGATTACATGCTGTTCCAGATTGTCTACTTACACTAGACTTGAGGACACGGTTAGCTATCCCCAAAATAAGAGTACGTATTATGGTAATCATCCCTAATTTTCCTATCAACTTAATCTGAAGCCCTTTATAACTTATACTGTTTTATTATGACTGATCTTATTTGAATCTGGTTTGTTAGATTGCTACTCTGGTTTGTTAGATTGCTACTTGAGATTGCTGATTTTATTTAAATCTGTTATGATTGTTAGCATCAAGTCTAAGAGTATGGGCAACTACACTGAAGATGACAAGATTCACTAAAATACCCACTCTGGTTTGATTATTACTTGCTTTTGAAATCTTATAATGTCTCCAATGTTTCATTTTTATTAATGCTGTTATACACTGCTGAGACATCATGGTAACCATTGTAGATCACTTTGTATTGCGGTTTTATGTGACTTTTCTGCCTCATGGTTTTCTAGGAATTGTTTTATTTTATCTTGCTTTGTTTTGTTTTTCCTGCTAATACAGAAATGATAGATATACATGTAGAGACTCATGCACGTGTAGAGCTTATAAACAGTTTACGACAACCAACTATATAACACATGTTGAAATGAACACCTACTTTGAAGAAAAAGAGACACTACAGGACCCCGTGCTGATTCCATAATGTCATGACGTGAAGTCCAGCAAAACTATCACTTTTTGTTCAAAGTGATCTTAGCTTGCTGTGCCTTGTCTAAGTTCAATACACATTAAGGTATGGACAGCTGTTTTGAGGAGAATGAGAGACACTATGACAGCCATTCTTGGCTTCCCTAATGTCTGGTCTTGAAGACCTGTAGTGCCCTCCTCGTCCTGCTCAGATCAATTCCATACTAGGTTGTTTCATGTGAATTCCCTGTATGTGACAATATGGACAACTATTTGGAAGAAAACAAGAGTCAATATGATAGAGAGTGAATATCTCCCATTGTCTAGTTTTGAAATTTTTTTCTCTTACATTGCTTTTTTGTGATCCGCTTTGCTCTGTTTTGGTGTGTTTTGATATAATACCCTTTGTTGTGTTTTGATATAATACATGTATACCCTTTTGATATAATTGCAAGTATATTTGAGTGGGTAAGATGGATGACCATATTGCTGTTTTTGTCAGATCGTGGAGCAGAACTGTTAACAGTCTCACTGTTTGAATGTCTGCTTTACGTGTTTTAACTTTGTAATTTGAACAACTATTTCCAAGAAGTCAGTATGTAATTTGTCAAGTAATAATTTCTTAGGTTTTTTGTTGTTGTTCTTTTTGTTTATTCCTTGGAATTCTGTATTGTTGGTACCCTTTATTATGTTTTGTTTTGTTTTTTCTCTTTAAATAAAATAATTTAAAAAAATAAATCTCTTTCCCCACCTTATCAGCAACTAATTAGAAACTCTTATTATTTCTTTTTCCTATCTTAGCCACCCATCCAGTATTATTATTCTATTTTCCACCTCTCTCTCTTTCCTTTCTCTTATTTAAGTATTATGTGATCTGTTCACTAAATAAATACTTCTGCACTTACTATGTGTGAAGTTTGCTTCTCAATGTACTCCAAACACAGTAGGTGAAAGTATGAAGCACCAAATAAGTTTGAGAACTTGATCCAGGAGCATCAATCTAGTTAGAAATAAAGAGCTATTCATGTTTTAAGTTTTTTTAAAAGGACAAGTAAAATGAATGTAACAGTCATTCAAGATTCACACATATGTGAAGCCAAATGCCGAAAATATACATGCTACAGATCCAAATCATAACATTAGTGCAGGAAGTAAACACCAAGTCATAAAGACACCACTACACAGTTTGTCAATTGAGCTGAATATGATACATTTTAGACCAATAAATTTGCTAATGTTGCCATTGGCAGTTGTGGGAATGAAGGCACAGAGTAGGTAATTTAAAAAAAAAAACCTGACTATGCCACTGCTAGGTCTCAGGCAGAGGTTGTGCAACAGTGCTAGAGAATAGCAAATGCTTTTGCTGTCTCCAGGCATGTGGCTCATACTGCATGTATCAAAGACAAATCTGTCTTAGGATCTCTTCAGTATTAAAGGTTCTGTTGATAGCAGTGATGACACCCTTCGCTGGAAGGTGCTTATTGAATGAGTAGATCGATGTGCAGTTTCAATGGTCATAAGACTTTTCTGCTTCCCTTCATCTTGGACACTGAAAGAGCCTGGGCAAGTAGCCCACAGTCAGGTTCTCATTGCTGTGCTTCCAATCATGCATTGTGCAGCAAGCCATGGGCTCAGCCATAAAATGCCTTGTGGAAAGCCCCTAACATGACTTATGAAAGACTGAAGGAAGCTTGAAGCCTGTTCCAGAGACTCACAATATAAAATGAGGCTCTTGGGCACTATTAACCATTAAATGCCAAGAAAAAGAGTTTCCCACAGACAGCAGGTTCCATGGTTCACTTTCTCTTTGGAAGCTTTGTTTGTTTCCAAAGCTTTATCCATAGCAGAGGTTGTCTTGAAAACCCCTACTAAGGTTGTAAGCTCTAAACTTCAAAGAAGGAAGGCAACTGCCCTTGGGGGAATTTAAGAAAGAGATTTGCCTGTCTCTTTCACTACTTTATTTTCAGCAGCTAAAATGTATCTTATATAGAGTAGATGCTCAATAAATATTTGTTAAATGAATTTGGCTATCAAAGAATATCATTAACTCTTGTTTTAAGATAGATGTTTTGTATTTATTGCTGAAGGTTTCCTCATATTCGGTTTTCTAAAAGTTTTTGATGTTAATTTTAATCTCTGCATTTATTGAAATTGTCACATACTTTGTCTTGTCAACTATTAGTATGTAACTGTTCTGCAATTAAATCGTCTGTTATTCTTGAGATAGATGCCACTGACAAAGAATGGCTTGCAAAGTGTACTTTGAAATTTAATCTGCTAGTTTTGTTAAAGTCCTTATAAATACCTTTTTCTTTGTTGTATGTGCTGTTGTCTGATTTGTGAATAAACATGCCAACTTTGTAAAATAATTTAGATAGTTTCTCATATTTTTCTAAGCAGTTTATTTTATAAAGATATGTGCCAGAATTTGTTTCCTCAGTGCTTTAATTTGTCTCAGTCTATCTGGATGTGATTCTTCCATAACACTTATCCACTTAGCCTTTGGTTAATGATCCATTAGAGTTTCTACGTGTTTTTGAGTTAATCTAGTAAAACATTTTTCTCAGGCAGAATTCATCCACTTCAGTAAATGCTTTCCAATTTATTATCATGGCATCTTATATAATGTACTTTTTCAAAATTCAAGTACTTCTTTGTCATCACTCTCATTTCAACTTTTTTCCACTTACGTTTTCCGTTTTCTTCATCAACCTTTGAAAATTTTAAGTATTTCCTTAAAGAAATATAAGCTCAATTCTGTTGTTCTATGCAATTCTTAAATTTCAGCTTGCATGATTACTATTCTGTGCCTTAAGAATTACTGATTTCTCCAATGTATGTTTTAATTTTGTCATCTAACTTTGTTTGTTTTTTATTCTTCCTTATATTGTTAATCCTTCTATTTTGTTTCTACAAAATATCTTCTGGGCCATCTTAACAGAGTTTCTCTTCTACCTTTCTGTTCCTGTTTCATAGAGGTCTTCTCGTCTTACTACATCTCACAGATCTTTTTAGGTTTGTCAAACATTTTGGAGAATTTCACAGTAAATCATTTACAGAAGTTTACTTTTCCTCTGAGGCTTCAGATAAATTTTATAAATTTGAGAAATTTTGCTTGCATTTTTTGTTTCTTTCCTTTCCATTTCCTCTTGCATAGGCTTGTATTTTCTTTTAGATGGTAATCCTGGGTGGTGCATGACTTCATTCATATCCACCTAAGTACTAGTTGAAACTTTTTATTATCATATCATTATCAGGAACAAATATCCAATCATAGTTTATGTATCTTCCTGTAGATTCTAATGTTCTGCTAGACTAGCATGGATGGGATGGAATCATCCCTATATACACACTTCCTATACATACATAGCTCAAGCAAAATAATATATCTATCTATGTAAATATATGATATATAGGTATATATCATATATATATCTATATCAATATGCTGCCATTGGTGTTTTACTGGTCTCAAACTTCATTTATAGCACTTTATTGCAGGGTCGATGTCTCTTGGATTCATTTATTTGTATGTTCAACAAATATGTACCGATCACTAATGATGTAAAGCACCACTTCCATAATTTTCTTCCTTTTATTTCCTGAGTATCTCCTGACCACATCAAGTTCTGAAGATCAAATATGTGGTTTCATACATGTCTAGTAAGTGTTACATCAAAGCACTATAATCCCCATCCCTGAGGATCTATTTTCAGAGTCTCTTAATGACCCTAAGATATGAGCAGAAAAGGACCATAGTTGTGTCACCCCAAATTAGCACCAATATAGAAAAAAGGAAGAACATAATTTCCTTATTTTAAAGATTTTGGTCTTTAATCTAGAATCAGAAACAAAATAAGAGAAATCTCACCTTTTTCAAATGAGTGGCATTGCTATTTTATAAGGCAATACAAGATAACAAGTATTATTATCAATTCAGGTTCATCAGCATTCAAAGTAGCAGAAATTAAAATGATAACTAGATTTTTACCATAGGATGTCTGTCTGACAGACTGTTTCTCTGGTGTCTTTTTTTGTTGTTGTTTTCTGAATAATCAGATAAATTTCAGATTGCAAGCCATTCCTGAATCTTTCCACTATAAGGAGTTTGGCATGTCTCTAGGTGAAGGCAGATCCTTTGACTATATTCTTCTGCTATGTTACTCAAAAGGATACCTACACATCACAGAATTCTGCAAGAGGTAAACTGACCAAATATAAACCTTGCCTGTTCAGATGGGCAGTGATTCCAAACCATAAAACTAAATTTCCATCCAGCTTCAGTCCAAGCCTGCTGATTCCAATTTGCATAACAGCAGAGCAAATCCTTGCAGAAACAGCTGCCTCTCTTTTCTTCCTTTGGCAGCCAGGATGCTGCAGCAAATATGATTGGATATTTTCCTTCTAGTTAGTGCAAGTGGGAAGCAGTGCAAGGCATATAAATTCTTCTCCGGCCATGTGGTGTTGTCTGGCAAAAGGAAAAGGCTGAAAATTTTCTGTCACTGATGACATCTATGCAGAGAATTGAGGTGGCTTATATGGGAAGAGAAGGATTTAGAGCTTGTCACACCTTAGAAGGAGGATGAAAATGAGCTTTGGGATCAGAGCTGCCATTTTACCAGTGAGGCCCTTAGCAAATGCCTGTTCTCTGAGAGATTATTTTCTCATGTACAGAATGAAAAGAACAATAGCTATGTCATAGCTATGTCAGAAGAAATAAATAAAATAGTATATATTAAATTCCTGGCTTATTGAAAGACACTTAGAAATAAACCAGGACTAGAGTAGAGCCAATGAGGAATCCACCATGGGTATAAAATTTGAGGAGCTGAGAGATCAAGATAAATATATTTTAATGTAATGTTTCAAAATTAATTCTAAAAAATCTCTGCAAAAGATAGAATATCAAATTTTGGCAGAATCTGATCCTTCACTTTACAACTCTGTCTCACTTGTCTCATCCTAATCCTGGCCCCATTCCCAATAGAATTTGATTTATAAAATCAGGCGCCAACTAACCAATGTGTTGATTTTTACTTTTTAAGCTACTGTGTTAAAATATTATTTATATTGATTACATAGATTTTAAGCACCTTAAATTCTGCATGAGTCTAGTTATTTACTCACCCAGTGCAGCCTGTGGTTCTATTTCCCTCTTTTTTAGTAATTTATGGCCTGCTGTTTTCAATCTCTGTGAAAAAAAATTCAAAAACTTCCCTACTCTTTCCTCCTATTATGGTTTAAATCTAAAATGCCCCTCCCCACAAGGTCTCAAGTGTTTGGAAAGTGACTGGATTTTGAACACACCATACTCATCATTAGTACACTATGAGTTCATAGCTGGTTTGGTAGGGGTTGATTAGTGGCAGGTCATGAGGGGACCTGAGCCCAAAGGGTATGACCCTCCTTGGTGCCTCCCTTTGCTCTCCTGGCTACTGTGAGATAAGCACTTGTCCTCTGACCAAGCCCTTCCTCCCTGCCATTTCTCTCTCCCTGCCATTTCTGCCATTTCTTGCCTATCTGACTGAACTAAAATAAACCTCTCCTCCTTTCAGTAGTGGGTGTCAGGTATTGTGTCCCAGCAATTGAAAAGTAATTGTAGTGACCCCTAAAATTCCCCTTGTGGTAGATTAACTAATGGTCAACTTCTAACACCCGGATGAACTGAATCAGCATGTTGCTGAGTGCACAAGACCCGCCTGAGGATTATTGCCAACAGCATGAAAGGAGAGCTAGAGAGGAAGATGGGATGCTGTTGATTCTCCTGGAGAAACTTGTCACACTGGTTTTCCTGATATGAACTCAGCTTTTTGCATTAGGAAAGGAGTTCTAGTCCTCACTGTCACCAAGGATGACTGAGTTTCTCTTTGGGGAGCTCTGATCCTTACCTTGAGTATCACATCCTGGCTCCACTGCACATCTCTCAGCCTGGTGGCACAGATCCTTCATCTTGTTGGCACAGATTTTGTAGTTTCCACCACTGACCTTTGGGCCTTCCCAGGGCAGATCCTTGATACAGATTTGCATGAGGCATTGTCATGGGCGTCAGGCCTCCAGTTGAACTTATAGAGGACATTGCCATGGACTCTAGGTCTTCGGCTAGATTCATGCAGGACATTGCCGTGGGATCCAGGCCCTCAGCTGAATTCTTTGGGTCTCTAGTGTGTGGATAGATCTCTTGCACTTTTCTGCATTTGACTTTTTGGGGGAATGTTATAAATAATCATAAAAATGTTGTATACTATATTAAATCTATTCCCTCATAGACCTTGACCACAACACCCTCCTAACAATTTTTATTTTTATTGTGAGTGCATACACTTTATGATATAATTCATTGACTTTATGATATAATTCATTGGCCACATTTAGAAGCATGTTAAAATTTTAATTATCCTACTCTAATTGGCATAGGCAGCAAAAGATTCTAAAAGCTCCCTGTAATATATTTCCTCAGTGTCTAGGGTGCACATGAGTACAATCCAAGTGTCTTTTAGGGCTCAGCATTTAAATGTAACAAGTAAGGTTATTCATCTTAAAAAGGCCATGATAGTTTGAAAGATGTGTTGCAATAGGTTCTAGGGAAAATAAAGGGGTGTGTAAATTGTCATGTAGAGAACTAAGGACTGAAGGAGAGAGAGAAATACACCAAATTTTATTGGATATTATATATTAGAGTATTTGTTATATGTGCTATCTTACTTAATCCTTTTAAATAGCTCCATGATGTACATTTTATCATCCCCATTTTGGGGTTAGATAAACTAAGACGAAAAAGATTACAGCTAATCATTAGCATTTGTAGTCTTTTATATTTTACTACAATGAGTTGTATATTTAAAACTTAGGAGGAATTTTCATATGTGTTTTCCTCAGTGGTCCTCTCTCCAGTTCTGTGTAGTAGGCAACTTGAATTCCCATTCACTAAGGTGAAATTGAGGCTCACAGCTAGCAAGTAGCCAAAAATATTTTCTGATGTCAGCTTGCTATCCATTATAATCCGCTATTTGTCACCTAGGAACTCTTCATCATAACTCTGTAACACTATACACATTTATTAAACCCCGATTTTTGTCTGGGCTCATCAATAACATTATATTATTTTTAAATTTAATTAAGCTTATTAGTACAATTTGGGTATACATAATGATCGCATACATTATAGGAAACTTGTACCTATATATCTTGATTCCTCTTTTTTTTTCCCCATTCCCCTCTTCTCCCTTCAACCCCTCCTCCCCTCTTTATTCAGAAAACTGTTTCTACTCAAACATTCTCTCTCATTTTTCTGTTTCCTTCCTTCCTTCATTCCTCATTCTCCTTAGTTCTCTTTTCCTTTTTAACAATTTCTTACAATTTCACTATATCTATTATACATTTTGGTTGTCATTTACATTTTAAGTTTCTCACATCATAGAGATAATGTGTTATTTATAATGTGTGCCTTATTTCACCTATGATTATGGTCTCAAAATCTATCCATTTAACTATAAATGTATCAAGTCTATTCTTCACGACTGAGTAATACTCCATTATATTAAAAAATCCTTTAAATAAATTCATTGGTTGATAAGTATGTCAGTTGTTTCTAAGATTTAGCTATTACAAACTGTGCTGCTTTAAACATGGGCATTCATATATCACTGTGATGTGATGCTTTTAATTATTTGTAAACATACCAAGAAGCTGAATAGTTGGGTCAAATGGAACCTCTAATACTAGTTTTTTGAGGAAACTCCACACTGGTTTGCACAGTGATTGTACCAGTCTACAATTCCACCAACAGAGAAAAAGCATAATAATATTATATTCTACCTTTAAGGTAAAATGTAAATGTTACTCAGTGTTGGTCTAGACACTTGACCTTTGCCTGCCAGAGTCACTTTCTATCCTGCACTTCACAAGAAAGGCCAACTGTGCCGACTTCTTCCAGAGGTCTCATTGGCATCCTATTGGATTTAGCAGAGTCAGGAGACAAAAAAGAAAGCCACAGAGGAGAGAAGAGTGAAGTTGTCAGCAAATGTCAAGATTCCTCTCAAGGTGACCATTTGTTCTAGATCTCAACTGCCATCCCAAGCCAAGGGTTAAAAGAGTTTTATTGGCCCTTACTGCTTTATTATATTGCCTTTTTTTCCTTCAAAGCCTACATATTTATAAATAGCCTTCTCTTGACCCCAAATTTAAATGTGCTTCTCTCATGTGGGGCCCTAAATTTCAAGCCCTCGCCTGTGAACCTCAAAAAAGACTTGAGATTGGATTAACAAATTTGAAGTTTAAGTCCTCATAGCAGTCATGAGTTTAGACAGTCACCTCTGAAATGCTGCAGGATAACTCACCAGGATTTATTCATTCCTCATCAAGACTTAGTTGTTAAACCTCCAAAATGTGCAGCAAAGAGGTTGCACATAGAATAAAACTGCCTAAGATCACTGTGATGTGATGCTTTTAATTATGTTGGAAATATACCAAGAAGGTGAATAGTTGGGCCAAATGGAACCTCTAATACTAGTTTTTTGCTTCCCATTTGGAGAGGAAAATATAAATTATAGAGATGTGCAAGGCCCTGAAAGCAGCACCTGCAGGAACTAGTCCAGAACTGGGATGGTAAACATTTAGGGAAAGAATTTGAAAGCAGGTAATTATATCTTGCTCCTCTCACCAGTGTATGCTCAGCTCATATCACATGGCATGATGTGGATACTGAGCTCAAAAATATTTATTAAAGATGGGAGCAAAATGGCAGAAATTAAAAGGGAAAAACTCCTCTAGATCAATAAAATAGTTCCCATGAAGAATCAGAATAATTCATTTAAAACTATTTCTGAAGAGTTTTGGGAAGATGGCAGAGGGGTAAGCAGCAGTGAAATGGCCTCTCTGAGACTGTAATAAATCAAAATGAGGAAGAGAAGGAGGAAAATGGATCCCCTGGACCAGGAAGGATCTGAAGCAAGAGCTGAAGCCATGAGGAGAGTGAAAAGAGAAACTTCAGAGAAGAAGAAGGAGGTACAGGTGGTGCTTTCTCCTTGAGTCAGGATTCACTGAATGCAAGGAGCAGATCAACTCCAGAAGCCTCCACAGAGAGACAGCAATGGAGCAGTGGATGCCATGGATCGTACCAAATGTTGAGTGGCATAGATTTGGCCATCCCATGGGGAAAGGAAATTGGCCAGGAACCATCTTGAATAGGGGCCAGCTGAGCTTAGAGCTCAGAACAACTTCTGGCTCTATCTAACAGCTTCCAACTGACTTCAAGCCCACAGAAAGTGTACTGACTGCTGCAGGCTGAACATGTGTGATTCCAGCCTCATAACCGGAAACCAGCCTGAACTGCAAAGAAAATAAAGGTTCACATTTGCTGAGATTATCCACTATTGCACCATAAAGCTACTTCTGGCTTGCTGAGATAAATCAACACATATCTGGACTCTGTCTCCACATACTGTCTACAAGTGAAAGACACAAATCTTAAAGTGGGCTCTCTGTCTCTGCGTCTGTCTGCCTCTCTCTCTCTCTCTCTCTCTCTCTCTCTCTCTCTCTCTGTTTCTCTCAAGTTTTTTATTTCCTTTATTGTTTTTCTTGTTTTATATGAATGTGAATGTCATTTCTAGATTTTTTGTGCCTATTGTTCTTTTCTGTTCTTCCTTCTATTGCTTCTTTCTCTTTCCCTCTTGTCTTATACATCAGTTTCCCACAGCTTGTGTAATTTTCCTTTGTCCTCCAGGCTTGCATCTCTTCATGGATATCACAGAAGAAAACTTCCCTGGCAGAGAAAATATTTCCACATGTGGATACACGAGGCATATAGAACTCCAATTAACCATGATCCAAAAAGAAAAAATCTACAGTCAGGCATATAATAGTCAAGATTTCAGAAATTCAACATGCAGAGAATATTAAAAGCTTTTAGGAAAAAAAACCTATAGAGAAAACCCATCAGAATGACAGCTGACTTCTCAATATAAACTTTCAAATCAAGGAGATCTTAAAGTGAAGTATTTCAAGACCTAAAAGAAAGCAACCTCTAATGGCAGACTGATGTACTCTACAAAACTACATTTCAAAATTGATGGAGACATAAGATACTCTCATGACAGAGAACACTTAAAGAAATTCATGAGCACAACACTAGCTCTCCAAAACATTCTGAAAGACATTATAGAAAGAGAAAAGAAGAACTACTATTCCATGAACTCCAACAGAATGAATTCAGCAGACAAGGCCAACAAGTAAACTGAGTGTGAACAAAAGGGAGTCAACAATAGGGAAATAACATGTCAATACATATCAGTTATACCTATCAATATTAATGATTTTAATTCATTAATCAAAAGAAACAGACTAGCATAATGGGTCAAAAAAACAATATTCAACAGTGTTCTGCATATGAGAAACACATTTAATTCAAAAAGAAATTCATAGAAAAGAAAACAATACTCCATGTGATAGGAATCTGAAAAAAAACAAGGATAGCTATTTTATTTGCAGACAATGTGGATTTCAATCCAAGAATGATTAAAAGAGACAAAGAAGGTGCTACATCCTTGGAAAGGGAACAATCCAAAAGGAAGAAATAAAAATCATAAATATATATGGAACAAATACCAGTGCATCCAAGTATGCAAAAATCTATCAGACATGAAAAAATCAAATAAACACTAATGGGACTGTATTGGAAGATCTCAATACCCTTTGGTCACAAATATACAGATCAACTAGACAAAAAACCAACAATTAAATACTAGAACTGAACCAAACTTTTGCACAAATGGACTTGGTAGATGTCTACAAATTGTTCCACACCACAACATCAGAACATCTTCTCAACTGCACATGGGACATTCTACAAAGCATACCACATACTCTATCAGAGAACATGCATAAGTTAAATGCAAAAGAATTGAAATTATGCCATGCATATTATGAGACCATAGTGGAATGAAACTGAAAATCAGTGCCAAAAGAAATGACAAGAACTTCATAAATACATGGAAATTAAATAGGAAATTACTGAATAACCAATGAGTCACAGATGAAATTAAAGAAGAATTAAACAGCTTACAACTAAATGATGCCAGTACAACATATCAGAACTTGTGGGACACAATGGAAGATGTACTATGAAGGAAATTTTTAGTACTGAATATCCATATTAAGAAAACAGAGTAAGCTCTAATAACTTAATAGCAAATCTCAATCTTCTAGAAAAAGAGTAGGCCAAGCACAAAGCATGTGTGAAGGAGGAAATTACAAATATCATAGCAAAAATTAATGCAAAGGAGACTAAGAAAACAATCCAAAGAATCGATGAATCAAAGAATTGGTTCTTTGAAAGTTTAAATAAAATTGACAAACCCTTTTCCAACTTTATAAAAGACTCAAATTTATGCAATTAGGAATGAAAAGGGTGAAATCAAAACAGATCTTGCAGAAATCCAAAAGATCATGTATATCTACTTCAAGAACTTACAATTCAATAAGATGGAAAATACATATGAATTTACAAAGTTGAATCAAGAAGATATGAAAATCCTAAATAAATCAATCTCAATCAATGAAATTGAAAATGTAACTAAAAACCTACCAATAAAAAAGCTCAGGCTATGATGGATTTACTGCTGAATTCTACAAAAACTTTAGAAAACACATAATACCACTACTTCTCTAACTCTTTAAGGAAATTTAAAAGGAAGCAGTACTCCCAAATTCATGTCTGGAAGCAAACATTACCCTGATATCAAAGCCAGAGAAAACCCAATTAAGAAAGAAAACTATAGGGCAATCTCCTAATGAAAATAGATGCAAAATTCCTCTGTAAGATATTGGCAAACAGAATGCAGCAAACTATCTATAGTAGATTATACGTCATGACCAAGTAGGATTCATCTCAGGGATGCAGGGATGGTTCAACATACACAAATCAATAAATGTAATACACCATATTAACATAGCCAAGGACAAAAACCACATGATCATCTCAATAGATGCAGAAAAGTTTGATGAAGTACAGCACCCATTCATGATTTAAAAAAAACTAAGGACAATTGAAACAAATTGTGTTTATTTCAATCTGATAAAAGCCATACACAGAAAACCAACAGCCAACATCACACTAAGTAGACAAAAACTGATAGCTTTCACTCTAAAATCAGGAAAGAGATAAGGACTGTCACTGCTTTTATTTAAGATAGTTCTGGAAACTTTAACCAAAGCAATTAGACAAGAGAAAGAACTAAAAAGAATAAAAATAGGTAAAAATAAGTTAAATTATCATTATTTGTCAAAGACATGATATTTTACATATGAAGCCCCAAAAGCCCCACCAAAATACTTCTAGATTTAATAACTAAATTAATCACATAGCTAAATACAAAATTAACAATCAAAAATCAACAGTCTGGTTTGGGATTTAGCTCAGTGGTATAAGAGCCTGCTTGGCAAGTGCAAGGACATGAGTTCGATCCCTGGTACAAAAAAAAAAAAAGAATCAACAGTCTGCTTACAAAAATAACAAACTCAGTGAAAGGAAAATTAGGGAAAAAACATCTTTCACAATGGAATGCAAAAAACTGAAAAAACAAGAATCAATCTAACTAAGTAAAAGACCTCTACATTGAAAACTAGAGTACTCGAAATAAGGAGATAGAAGAGGAAATGAGAAACTGAAAAGTTACCAGTTTCTCTTGGGTTGTAAGAACTACTATAGTAAAAATAGCCATATGTCCAAAACTACTATACAGTTTTAATGAAGTTCCAAATAAAATTCCAACAGTATATTTCACAGAATTAGAGAAAACAATACTAAAATTCATTTAGAACCAGAAGATACCTAGAAGAGCAATTCTTGGCAACAAAGGCAAGGCAGGGGGCACCACAATCCCAGATTTAAAATTATACTACAGACCTACTGTGATAAATCCAGGTGGTGGTGTAAAAAAAAATAGACCCAAGGATAAATTAAACATATCAGAAGATATAGAAACAACTCCAGATATACTTAGCCACTTCATCTTTGACAAAGATGCCAAACATATTCCCTGGAAGAAAGAAGACCTATTATAATGATGCTGGTTAAAAGAAATTCCACATGCTGAAGATTGAAATTAGACCTATATCTTGTATCATGCACTAAACTAAAATTGAAATGGATCAAAGATATAAATGCTAAAACATAAACATTAAGTCTGCTGGAAAATAAAATAGATATATATTTTAATAGATAGATATATATATAGAATATATATCTATTAGATATAGATATATATTCTATATATCTATTTTAATAGATATATATTCAATATCTATTTCAATATCTTGAAGATATTGGTGTAGGCAGATACTTTATGAACCATACCTTAATCACACAAGAAATATCACAAAGAATGAACAAATGGGATCTTATCTTATTAAAAAGCTTTTGCACAGCAAGAGCAACCAGCCACAGAGTGAAGAGACAATTTACAGTGTAGGAAAAAATTTTTGCCAGCTTTTTCTTAAAGCATTATTATCTGGAATATACAGGGAACTCAAAAAAATCAGACTCCCCAAAATTTAAACACCTAACCCAAAAATGGACATCTGATATAAGTACAAACTGCTCAGGTGAAGAACAAACAACAAATAAGTATATGAAAAAATGTTCAATATCATCAGTCATTCAAGAGATGCAAATTAAAACAACACTGATATTGCACCTTACTCCAGAAAGTATTGCTATTATCAAGAAATCAACCAGGAACAAATGTTTGTGGGGCTGTGAGAAAAAAGAAACCCTTCTCCATTGTTGGTGGGAATGTAGATTGTGTGACCACTAGTGAAAATCAGTGTGGAGAGTCCCAAAAAAACTAGGATTAGAGGTGCAATTTGATCCAACCATTTCCCTTCTTGGTATTTTTCCAAAATAATTAAAAGCATCATACCACAGTGATATATGCACAGTTTATATCAGCACAGTTTATAACAGTCAAATCTGAGAAACAGCCCAAATTTCCATCAACTGGTGAATAGATAAAAAAGATGTTTTTTATATAATGTAATAGTACTCTGCCATAAAGAAGGATAAACTTGAGACATTGCTAAGATAAAGTTTGAGGTCATACTCTTAAGTGAAACAAATTGGGTGTTACGTGTAAATACTGCATTGCTTCTCTGGTGTTAGAAACAAAAGTATAAAGTCCAAAATGTATAATGGTATTGTGCAATAGGAACAAAATATTCAAATGGAGAGAGGAAAAAAGGAGGAGGAGGGGAAATGGAAATAAGAAACATTATAAAAAATGGGAAAAGAAGAAAAAATGGAAACAAAGTTTTATAAATGAAGAAGGAAGGTGGTGTTGAAGGGAGGGTAGGAAAATGGAAAAAAATAAACAATTTATATCATGTACAGGTACAAATCCTCTATGATGAATGTGATCAGTGTATATACCTAAAATGTGCCAATAAAATCTCATTGAAAGAAAAGAATAAATAAAGGTATTTCTTGAAACATTATTTTTTTTGTCTCTTCTTAAAGTATACTGGAAATCATTCAGTGTGTATCCAGACTCTGGGTTCTTTATTAAGAACTAGCTATTATACTTTTTCCTAATACTGACTGGCTTTCAATTTCTATGCTTTGTAAATTTCTCAGCCTGCATGTCACAGATTTCCACACTCTGCCTTTGAATTGGCAGTGTCCTTCCTGGCTACTGTCAGTGTTCCTGCCTCTAACAGCCTTTCATGCTTTCTAATTTGTTGCATTGAATCTCCTGCAGACTGAGAAACTAGATAACCAGACTGGTTGGATTGAGTGTGAAGTCAGTTTGACACATTCCAAGTGAGCCTCGGGGGAGTCTTCCAAGCTAGAGCAAATAACCTCCTACATGCTCAAAACCAGACACTCTGGCTGCATTTCTGCACACCGCTTTGCTTCTGTCTTTCTTTTTCTCTCCTCCATATTTTTGTTTGGCAAGATAGGTCTTTCAGGACTTGCCAGTGAATTTGCTTTCACTGCTTGAGTTGCAATCACCACAATGGTGGATCTAATCTTCCAGGGTGTGACACCTTTGGAGTTCTCACTGTCTGTAAGTATTCAGTAATATATCTAAAAATCTACACCCTTACCGTTTTTATACAGAGCAGGAGAATTGGAGGTATTTTCCTAGGATAAATGAGATTTTACTCAAAAAAGACTGATGCCAAAGTCATCAAGCAATTATTTGAAGCAGGTGAAAATTTTAGCAGACTAAACAAGCCTCACACAATGATAATGTCCTTGTACTCTGCCTCCTCACAAAGCTCTTTCCTTTTTTATTGATTTACCCAATAACAAAAATAATTACACCCACCTTGTGTTAAAGGGAAGCACTGAGAGTCAAACTACAGATTATAAACTGGGCAATAGTTTTGCTAGCTGTGAAACACTAAAGCAAGTAGGAGACTTACATAGAAAATTGCTTAAATACAGAGAAAATGAGAGAGCAACAGCTCACAGGAATGCCGATTTCAAACACAAGTGGCGAGCTAACTCTGACCCCAACCAGCTCTTTAAACTTCTGATCCGGAGTGCATTCAAGTTTAAATTATGAGGTTTTGCAGTATTACTTCCAAAGATATTTGTAAATTACTACAAGAACCTATGATTTTTAAGGATGTGCTGAACCCTAAATCTTATGTTTATCATACTGGTGGGTGTTAAGAGCAGTGGTAGATAGTAAAAGTAATCCCAGTCTTAGAGTAGAAAGAACATCAGACATACAGTAACAAGGAACATTTGACATCCTTAAACCCATTTCCAGTCCTGAAAGTGGATATAACAATATTTCACAGAACTACTAAATGTATTAAATACAATAAAGTGTGTCAAAATTATTTCTATAAATTTTCAAAAAAATAATGTTCCATGTCCTTAGGGATCTTGCAATTTATTTGGTTGGTGGGAAAGGCCAAGACTGACATAGAGAACTATGGTTGTCAACTTTCATAGAGACACAAACCACCTAGAAATTGTATCAAAAATGCAGATTCTGGGATAGAACGCAAGATGCCATACTTCTAACATATGCCCAGCTAGATGCCACTAATCACAGACCACATTTTCAGCAGGACAGTTATAGAACAAACACGCTTAAAATAAGACACAATAGACAGGAGGACTGGAGTTTAGCTCAGTGGCACAAGTGCCTGCCTGGCAAGTGCAAGGTCATGAGTTTGAGCCCAGTTACAAAAAAAAGAAAAAATCAAACCCAACACACAATAGGTAGATGTGTTGCCCCATGCCTGTAATCCCAGCATTCTATGGGAGGATGAGGCAGGGGGATCTCTGAAAGTTTAAAGCCAGGCTGAACTACATAGTGAGTTCAAGGCCAGCCGGAATTACATAGCAAGAACTTGTTTCAAGAAAAGAAAAAGACACACAGAAAATAAATTTGAGCGCAGATTCTTACCATAAATGAAGGCCTATATTCTTTTCCATATCCAGTACCTAAATCCTACCCTCCCTTTAAGACCAGGTTGACCAATATGTTTATAAATCTGACTCAGACTATTACAGTTTTCCATAAACTCTTTTAAAAAGAATAAGCCTTTGTTGACAACTCTGATGATCCTAAAATGTAGGTCTACTGTCTAGCTAACCTGAATTGTAAAATGTGCTTTCAAAAACACAAAAACTTGTCAGGGAAGATCAGCAGAAGTGAAAGCCAGGATGAACTCTGGATTTTTTAATTTTTAAGTACTCTGAATTTTAAAACTTTCCCAGATGATTGTGATATTGCAGTGATCTGTCACAAGATATCAAAGAGATGTTGCTCAACCCTGGCTGCATCTTAAAGTCAATTACAGAGCTTAAAATTTTAGGGTCTGTGGCTACAACCCAGGTGTGTCTACCATGAGCCAGGTTTGAGGACCCTACTATGTGCACTGAAGCCCATTGGTGAGGAAGGGACACTGTGGGTTTCCCTTACCACTGACTCTGGCACCTAGTAAGAAACCTAGACCTCAACAAATATTTGTTAAATTAATAAATGAGCTAAGATAATGTAACTTTTGACTATCAGATATCTTAATCTCATACCAAGAACCCCACAAAACGAGGACAGAAGACTGGGATGAGGATCAAGCCCTCAGTAGATACCTGGATTGGAATCCTAGATTTGTCACTCACCACCCACCCTAATGGATGTGAGCATCACAACTTCTCCATCCCTCAATGTCTTTCTCTGTGTGAACTAAAGGAATTAGAATATGAAAAGCATGTTTAAAAATGGCTTAGCAGAATGTGGTGGCACATGCTGATAGTCCCAGCACGCTGGGAACATAAGATAGGAGGATCATACATTTGACCCAAGTCTGGGCAACTTAGATCCTTCTCTAGACAAAAGTGTTGAAGATTTAGAAATATGGTCAGTGTGAAAGACCTGGGTTCTCCTGTATAAAAGCAACAAAATAGTAACCACTTAATCATCAGTAATGATGATTCCATTTAATCACTGACCACAGAGTTGTTCTTAGAGTTCTATAATGGTTAAATAAATGAGCATCCTCCAGTTATTCTACCAGTAGATATTCTTAAGCATCAATCTATATTCCATTTATAAGAAATAATAACTGTGAATGCAACACCAAAAGGAAAGAAACAGGACAGCTCTTGTGGAATT
>PVJX010023977.1:0-28626 GCA_004027295.1 Dolichotis patagonum | reverse complement strand
GGATGAAGGGCAGGCCTACCATTCCCAAACAGTCATGCAGAGATGCAGGTCTGTGCAGAGTTTCAATCCAAACAGCCCAGGCCACTTGGCGGGTCCGAGAGGTTCGGGTCTCAAAGAGACAGGCCGCGATGCTGCTTTCTGGGAGACTTCCTGGGGGTGAAGTGTATTGCAGTTTTATATGGCTTTTTTGTTTCAGGTTTTTCTAGAAATTTGTTTTGTTTTGTCTTGCTTTGTTTTGTTTTCCCCTCTAATACAGAAAGGAAGATATACATGTAGAGACTCATGCATGCATAGAACTTATAAACAGTTTATGAGAACCAATTATATAATGCATGATGAAATGAACAACTACTTTGAAGGAAAAGAGAGACTAAGATACCCAGTACTGATTCCGTAGCATCATGATGTGAAAACCAGCAATACCATCATTCTTTGTTCAGAGTGATTTTAGCCTGTTTTGTTTTGTTTAAGTTCAACATACATGAAGGTATGGACAGCTGTTTTGAAGAGAATGAGAGACTCTGTGACAGCCATTGTTGGCTTCCCTATTGTCTGGTCTTGAAGACCTGAAACGCCTTCCTCATCGTGTTTGGATCAGTTCCATACTATGTTGTTTCGTGTGAATTCTCTATATGTTAAAATATGGACAACTATTTGGAAGAAAACAAGAGTCAATATGATAGTGAAGATCTCTGGTTGTCTTCCTTTGAAATTTATGTCTTTACATTGCTTTCTTGTGTTCCGTTTTGTTCTGTTTTGTTGTGTTTAATTTTACCCTCTTTAAAATAAAAAAAAAAAGAAAAAACTCTTTGACTAATTGATTACTTTGTATTGTTTTCTCAGTCTTGATTTCATTGATTTCTGCTCTAGCCTTTATAATTTACTTCTTAATTTTTAGTTAGGCCTGGATTGTTGTTGTTTCTCAAGTATCTCATGGTTCCTCGTAATGCTATTTATTTGAGCTCATAATTTTCCTAATGTTAGTATTGATTGCAATGAAGTTTCCTCTTGGTACTGCTTTCATGGTGTCTGTCTTAGTTACTTTTTACTCATCGCTGAGACAAAATACCTGATGCCCAAAGTTGGGAAAGGAAAGGTTTATTTCTTACAGTTTTTGGAGTGGCCGCAGTTCATGGCAGCTGCAAACAGCAAGACAGAAACTGGCAAAAGAGTGAGACACACCTTCTTCCTGCCATTACATCACATCCTGGCTCCACCCCCTAGGAGGGTGTAGCACTGACACCATCAATCCAAGCACTAGACAATGAGCCAGTCACAAATGTACAATGCGAATACATGAGGCCTGGGAGCCACCGACATAAACCTTGACAGTGTCCCAGTGGTTTTGGTGAGTTGTACAGGTTTTGCATTAACTTTATTTCCTCTACAACTCATTAATATTTTAGGAGTTTGTTATTAATTTTCCAAGTGCTTCTACATTTTATGTGATTTCTCCTGCCATTGATTTCTATTTTCATTTCACAGTGGTCTGATTCTAAATATGGAATTATTTTGATTCTTTTATATTTATATAAGCAGGTTTTGTAGACTAGTATGTGATCTTTTTTGGAGAAAGTACTGTGTGCTTCAGAAAATAATGTATACTCCATTGTAGTTGGGTAGAATCCTCTGTAGATATATATTAAATTCATATGCTCAAAAGTATGTTTCAACTCTGAAAATTCTTTCTTGAATTTTTGTTCAGTTGATCTGTCTCTTTGCAAAGTGGGTTTTTAAGATCTCTCACTATGATTGTGTTAATATTTATTTGAACTTTAATGCTCAGTAGTGTTTGTTTTATGAAGATAGATGTTAAGAGTATTTATTGTCTAAATATTTATAAGTGTTGTCTTTTCTTTTACCATGTCTGAGAGTAATATTGCTATTCCTGTTTGTTTTCATGGTGTTGGTGCAGGAAATAATATTTTCCAACTTTAGACTTTTAGTTTAGAAATATCTTTTGGATTTGATAATTTTCTTGACTTCAACAGACTGTTGGATTCTGTTTTTTGATCCAGCTTGCCAATCTGTTTTGAGAGTTGAGGCCATTAATTTTGAGAGATATTATTGAGATGTGTTGATTATTTACTATTATTGCACTTTTCCTCTGTTGGTGACTCCTTTGTTTTTCTTTTTCTGGCATTTTTGCTACTGTTTATCCATTGATCATACTTGGTGTTTTCATCATCTGAGTTTTTAGATTTATTAGTTTCATTCTTTCTGTCTAGAGTATTCTTGAGTATTTTCTGGAGTGTTGATTTAATATTCCCATATCTCTTGAGCTGGTCTTTTTCATGAAATGTGTTTATTTTGCTATTTCAAAGGAAAGCTTTTCTGGGTACATTAATCTGGGTTGGAGGTTGTTTGCTCTTAGGGCTTGAAATACTTAAAATTCTTCTGGTCTTAAAATATTTTTGTTGAGAAGTTTGCTATAGTTCTAATGGGTTTACCTTTATATGTGACTTTGTTTTTCTCTGACTGCTTTCAAGATTCTAGATTGTTTTTGGTTAGATATCTGGCAGTTTAATAAGGATATGTCTTGGGGAGATGTTTTTCATCATAGTTGTTTGATATTCTGGAAGCCTCACTTCCTTATATGTTTAACTCTTTTCTCATTTTTGGTAAATTTTCTGCAACAATTTCTGTAACATTAATAATTATATGTATGCTATTTTCTAGCTTTTCTTTAACTCCAAATAGCCTTAGATTGGTCTTCTTGGGATCATCTAGTAGTTGCTGGGTAATCCTTTTTTGTCCTCTTATTTTTTATAGCTTCTTTGCATACTTCTTCATAATTTTCCATTTTATCTTCAATTTTAGTCACTCTGCCTTCACATTGGTCACTTCTACAATTTATGAATTCTGTATAATCTTTTTATTTCATGTGTTTCTGTGTGATATATTTTGTGAAATTTATGTCTTTGTTTTATTTTTCTTTCACATTTAAGTCATTTTGGTCAGCTCTTTAAATTTTTAATGTATTTCCCCCAAATCTGCATTGGGCATGTTCAGTGAATAATTTCATGAACTTTTGGTTAATTTCTTATTTCAACTCATCTCATTTCTTCATCCATCTTTAATATTTTTGTAGTGTTCCATTACCTGGTATTTGGTTTCCTTCCATTTGGGAGGGAACATTGATCTGCCTTATAAAAGCTGATAGACCTTAGATGTCTATTGCCTTACTTTCCCATTAACCTGTGTGGTGTAGTGGTGTATGTATTATCATTGTTGTTGTTGTTGTCTGTCTCTGTCTCTGTCTCTCTTCATATTGAAGCCTGGCAGAATGGGGAGAACTTTTAGTTTATATGGAGATTTTTAGTAAGATGCTGCCTTCCCATAATGTATTTCCTGCTTGATAAGTGCAGAGATTTAGACTGTGTCACTATGTTATGCAGACAGAATTATTTCTGTTTATAACAGCATCATCAGATACAATCATACATCATTTATATATGATAGATGTTATTTTTACACCTTCCTGTTTATCAATAATTTATGTAGACTATCTTCTTATTTCTTATTGGCAGTTGTTCTGCAATGTGGAGGAAGAAGTGAAGAGAAGAGATTGAAGGGTGGGTGAAAACAAAGAGTAAGTGAGATAGTTAGTAAAGGAAATAGAGATAGATGGGAGAAACAAAAAAATTAGATATGGTATCAGATTTTGTCATAGTACTTTTAGTTGGATTTAACAGTGTCAAGAGTTTGAAGATGATATTTCTGGCAGTGTGGATGCAATATATGAGAAGGGAGACACATGCATTTTGTGATTGAGGAAAACTATATGCTGTTGGAATCTATTGATAAGTTTGTGTACTTGTAATGTGGAAAGGAGGTTTGGGCCAACAGGTGGCCAGCTATGATACAGAAAAGCCAAAGGAAAGGGATAGGGAGGATAGTGGGTTGGTACAGGAAAGGAGAGGAGTGACTGTGAGAGCAGACCAAGTATATTTAGACACTTGAGAAGAGGATTTTAGACTGGGAAAAAGAACTAAGAAATAGACTTGCTGTAAGATCTCGAGGTGAAGAAACTAGAGAGGGAGATGAGAATAGGAAGAGAGCCTAGACATAAACCAAGTTAAAAAAAATTAAAACCCAACTATCTGACTAACCAAATAATCAAACATAAAAACCATAAAAAATGAGAGGGAGGGGGCACCCAAACAATACCAAACCAAACAATGCAACACACACACACACACAAAACACAGAAGATACTTGATGGGAATTCAGTTGAAAAACATTCCAGCAAGAATATATATATATATATATATATATGATTCACATGTAGCCTCTTTACCAGAAACCATGGGAGATGGTGAAGTCTAACATGTATACACTTAAGTCCTCACTCTCAGAAGTCTGCAGTTTTCTTGGAGTGCATGTGCCCACCTGCTGGAATCTGTAGTCAGTCCCTGCTACTCTGCCTAGGGTATGGGCAGGTGTCATGGCTTATGTCAGTGGCCCCCAAGCCTTATGCAATTATGGATGCAGCCAAATCTAGAGTTTGTGATTGGTTTGTTGTCTAGTGCTCAGATTGGTGGTGTGAGTGCTACACCTGCCTAGGGGTGGAGCCACCATATAATGTAATGGTGGGAAGAAGGTGTGTGTCTCTTTTCCAGTTCCTGCCTTGCTGTTTGTAGTGGCCATGAATGGCTGCCCTGCTATGCCACGCTGCCTTGGAGCCAAATGAGTATGAACTAAAACCTCCAAGAATTATAAGAAGTAAACCTTTCCTACGCTAAATTTGGGCATCAGGTATTTTGTCTCGGTGATGAGTAAAAAGTAAGTAAGACAGCAGGGATTCCTAGTCCTCTGCAAGCATGGAGATTTTGTAATGAGACATTTTGTAATGAGAGCTGCAATTCCTTCTTCCCTACTATGCTAACGACTCCATGAGTCTGCACAGTTCCACTTTGTACTCTGGTTGCAGGTGGACCCTGTATTCTCCAGATGATTGTATGCTCTGGTGACTGGGATGGCACACTGGTGTGGAAAGCAACAACAAAACTGACTTGGATCTGTGATCAGAGTTGAGGACTGTGACCCTGCAATCCAGCAGACATTCAGAACTCATGCTAGGCTGTTAGGAGGTATTGCCTACAACTCAGCTGACCTGCATGCTACAGAGCTGACACTAGTCAATCTGTGTGCACTTGCCTATAACTTGGTGGGCACTCTGGGCAAGAGATCTATTTAGGCAAGTGCTGTGTACCAGGAGTCATGTACATGCACACTGATGAATAGGCCAGTTGTTTGGATGTGCAGGCTCATGAGTTGTGCCAACTGAGCGAGGATACTCTTCATATGTATATCCCCTCTCTGACCTGAGTCTGGTGTGTGTGGGGGCAGGGTCTGCAGTATGTACTGGAAGGGAGAGCACAGGAATTCTGCTTTTCCCAGTGTTTGGAGAGGGGGATCTATATGTGTGAGCCTGGTAAATATAAACTGTGCCCCAGAAAACTGGTCTGTGCTCTGCTAGATTGGTCCATCAGACTTCTGACCTCACAATAAAAATGGCTGTCCCCTGGTAAAACAGGGAACAGGGTCATCTGACCTGCCAATGCAGCACCACTTCTCTTTTTTATTGTCTGTTTGCCCTGATCTACATATCAGCTCTCCTTACTAATTTTGTATTTCAGCCTGAAAGCCCCTCTTCCACCTTCTGAATTCCTTCCTTCTCAGTAGATCTTTTCTGAGCTTCTCTGCTATGACTCCTCCTCTGGTTAGACACTTTGAATGTGTTAAATTCCTGTCTTTTTGAATGAGTGGTTTCTTGGCTGAGGGATGGGGGTTTGAGTGGACTGTTTGAATTAATGTTGACAGTCTCAGAGTCTGTTTGCTCTCTTTTCTCTTGGGCATTTGTCCTCTTCCAGGATCAGCTCAATTATTCCGTCTTTATCTTTTCTGCCCCATGGAGCAGTAAGCAAAGTGTAGAGTTAGCTCCAGTTGGTCAATGGTTTTGCCCTTACATCAGGGATAGTGCATGTCTGATGCAGGCCCATTTTCTTGTGTTGGCAGGAGGTACTCTTCTGTATGGAGCTACTTGTTCACATTGGGGAAGTGCCACACACATTTGGCACAGAATTGCTTGCTCACACTGGGGGGAAGTGGTGTGATACATCTGGTGTACTTGGTTGCTTGCATTGGGGGAGGGGCCCTGCTTGTCTGGCCCAGGTCTTTTCTTGCTCTTTTCCCTATTTCCTATTATATATCTTTAATCTTGCTGCTTATTTGTATTTTGATTTTCTCATGTAAGAGAAACATGTGGCTTTAAACTAAGCAGTTGCCCTTTTAAATTGTTAATGATTTTACACTAAACAATTTAAAAGTTGTCATAATTCAAGCTAAAATTTAGTCAAATTTATCAAGTTCCTCAAATTTTTTGAATGACTTAACCAATTTTTAATCTTCATTTTTTTCACTTTCTATACATATATTTAGTCTACCTCTATACATACATTATTGCACATATTTTCATTAATGTTAATGTAGACAGTGTGATCAGTTATAAAAGAGTACAATAGTAATTGTTTTTAATGTATTTGTGAGACAAAGCTTTCACACCTAACATCTAAGTTCACTGTAATTAAAGAATTGTGATTCTTTGGTGAATCATAAGAAGATAAAGTAAATATCATATAACAAGTATGTATTAGTGTTCTCCAGAGCAAAAGAATCAATGGCATTTGTTTACTTAGAGGAATTGATTCAATATAATTATGATGACTGAGAAATCCCGCTGGGATAGTCTGAAACTTAAAAATTGTTTTTTTCTAAAAAGATCTAACTCTTTACTTGGGCCTGAAAGTGCCCAGTGTGTACCTAAAAGTAAGATAAAACTTGGCACATCTGCTTTATTTTATTTATCTCTCATTTATTACCTTAAAACCTTGTGTCAGACCATTGCTTAGCACTGTATATAGGAATGTTAATCATATAAGGAGTGTCTTTCTAAAACCTTGTAATACAAGGTTAATTAGCCTCAAATCTACCTAACCTATCTCATCCTCTTTCAAGACAGAGGACACTGAGATAAGTGTAACTAAGTTATTTTGAAGACTTGCTGAGACATTCAACTGTCAGCTGTTATAATGTTCTGGTCTAGACTCCCTAGATTTCCCAGTTATTGTGGTAAACCTGTAGCCACCTTGGGTTAATGGAACAGAAGAGATTTGCAGAAAGATTACACCATTGTATCATTCCCAAAGGGAGAGCAATTATCCCATGAAAGGAATTAAAGGTCTCCCAATCCCAGCAGGTGTCATCATGGGAACCTTACTGCCCACTCAAGCAATAAGGATTTCTCCAGAGTCATGCCACAGACTATAACAGTTAATGATCAACCAGACCATAGACAACTCCCCAAACCTGAGAGGAACAAGCCCCTTTCCTTTATTAATGAGCCAGCCTGAACTTCCCCATCATTGTTATGTTCCTGTCAGCTCTTCTCAAACTGAAGTCTTTTTTCCCATGTTCTTTTTCTTCTTCATTAAAAGCTGGTTTGCAATTTCTATGAACACTAGGCAAAAGGACCATACATACAGTGTCACCATAGCTGTCGTTTGCAAGCTAGAGACTCAGGAAAGCCAAGAGTATAACTGAGCCTGAAGGTCTGATAAACAAAGTAGACATATAATAAGCCCAAGTGTGAGGACAGGAGAAGAGATAAAATATCCTAGTTTAGGCAATTAGGTAAGAATAAAGGGATCAATTCTTCCTTCCTCTACCTTTTTTTTTAAAATCCGGGGCCTCAGTGGTTTGGGTGATAGTCAACTACATTGGTGAGGGCAATTCATTTTACTAAATATACCAAGTCAAATACTACTTATCATATAGAAACACCCACACAGACACACTCACAAACTATGTTTAGTCAGTGCACCCTATGGCTTACTCAACACATAAAATCAAACATCAAAAAGTATAAACAATATTTGTTGGAGAGAGAATGCTATCTGTTTGTTTCTGCCAGAAAAGGGGTAGAAGTTGTCCTAAAACTTGAATAGTGAGTAGAAATTAGTTTGAAAATATTTTTTTTCATTCTCTAGAGTTTCATTCTACTTATTGTTTTTCTTGCTTTGTTAAAAATTTAAAGTTTGTTATCATCCCATTTGTCTATTTGATGTGATATCCATAAAATCATTGCTGAGACTAATACTATGAAGCTTTTCTACTACTTTTATTTTAATACCTTAACTGTTTGATGTCTTAAATTTAAGTCTGTAATAGGTCCTTGATGGCTTTTAAATGTATGGGAAGTGCCCAATTTTATTTTTTGCATGTCTATATCCAGTAGTGTGTATTCTACATTATTGATTGAAAACACTCTTCTTTCCCAGTTGTGTAGTCTTACTGCTTTTGTCAAAGATCAGTAGGCCATATACTTATGAGTTTATTTCTGAGTTCTTTATTCTTTTCTACTGTATGACAGTAGCATGTTATTTGTATTACTAGAGTTTTGTAATATGTTTCAAAGTCAGAAAGAGTGTGAGTTCCAAACTTTCTCTTTTTTCTCAAGATTGTTTTGCTGTTTTTGGTCCTTTTTTGTTTCATATATATTTTAAGATTCTTTTCTAGTTCTGCAAAAAGTATCATAGGATTAAAAAATTGTATTGTGGTGCTAAGGACTAAACCCAGGGGCTTGCATATGCTGGGCAAGTGTTCCACCACTGAGCTGTCCTCCTAGCCCTGCCCTTGGGAGTTTGGTAAGGATTGCATTGACTCTGCAGATTGTTTTGAGTAATATGTATATTTTTATTTTTAGTTTTTTAATTAAAATTTATTTTGAGATAAGGTCTTGCTATGTAGTCCAGACTGGCCTCAAACGTATGATGATCTTCCTGCCTTAGTTACCCAAGTGCTGGATTTACAAGCACCACAACACCTGGAAATATGTATATTTTTAAAATCCTAAATTTGCTAAACAAAACAATACAAAGGATCAATAAATCAAAGGGTTTGTTCCATGAATGGATCAAAAGGGGATCTGGGGATAAAGACAGATGGGAGGGAAGGGCAATAAAGAGGATGTAAACTGTAACAAGATGTCACATGTATATATACCAATTCTCCATGATGAACAAATTTACTATGCATCACAAACATATACTAATAAAGAAATGGGAAAATATTGTCTTTTAACACATGAACACTGGATGACTTTCTGTTTTCTCGTGACTTTAAATTCTTTCATAAATGTTTTGTAGTTTTCAGTATACAAGTCTGGTATTTCCTTAATTAAGCTTATTAAAAGAATTTTATTTTAATCCTGTAGAAATGGGGTTATTTGTCTAATTTTGTTTTCAGATAATTTATTAGTGTACAAAATGTAACTGATTTTTATGTGTTGGTTTTATATCCTGAAACTTTATTGGAATTTATGTATTCCAACATTTTTGTGATGATTAGAGTTTTCTAGATATAAGATTGTGCCATCTTCAAACAGGGACACTTTTAAACACAAAATATAAGGAACTTCAACTCAATAACAAAAAAACCCAAGTAAGTAACAACTAATTTAAATAGCTGATGAAATGGTTTAAGAACTTGAGTGAACATTTCTTCAAAGAAGACATGTAGATGGCCAGTGTTACATATAAAGATGCCTAATGTCACCATCTATCAGGATAACACAAATCAGTGAAATGTCACCTCACATCTATTAGAATGACTATTAAAACTGTACTAGTGAGACTGCAAATAAATTAAAACCCTCTTCCATAGTTTGTGGAAATGAAACATAGTATAGAGTGTATGGAAATAGTATAGAAGTTCTTCAAAGTCTTATAAAACAGAAGTACTATATGATCTAACCATCTTCTAAATATTTATCAAAAGGAACTGGAATCAGGATAGCACTCCTATATTCACTGCAGCACTACTCACCATAACTAAACCTGGAGACAACCTAAAAGTCCACTGATGAGTAGCTGGATTAAAATCTGGCATGTGTATCTAGTGAACTATTTGCCTTAAAAGAGAAAAAATTCCTGCAATATATGACAGCATGGATAAAGCTTGAGACGTTATGGTAAGTGAGGTAAGTCATTCACAAAACAATAATTATTATGTGATTCCACTTAGATGAGGTTTTAAAACCTCTAAGAAGCAAAGAATACATTTGTGGTTACCAAGGCTTATAAGGGTGCTAATGGAAAGTTGGCAATCAACTGGTAATAAAATTTCAGTCATGCAAAATGAATAAGTTTTAGAGGGTTGCTGTACAGCATTAACCTATATCGCTACTTTAAACTCTGGTAGACCTTGTGTTACATGTGTTTGTTGCAATAAAGTTTTTTAAAGGAAGAGTAGAAGTAGGATGTGGAGAGAAGAATCAGGTAATATTTTCTGGCTTCACTTGATACTTTAGTAAAAACTGCCTCCTTAGTATTCTATAATCAGGACTGGGAGAAAGCCAAAGAGAAGAAACAAATAGGCCAAAAATTAGCTGTTTTGGTTGTGGCATTAAGAGAAACAGATCTTAAATCTGATTGTTGGGGCCCCAAGAAGAACTGGATGATTACAGGCACTTGCTATGGCTGCCACAAGCCCGGCCACTTTAAGAGGGACTGCCTTAAGAGGGCCCCCAAGCTATGCTTGATTATGAAAGTGAGAAAGTGACAAGTGGAGGTTGGACCACTCTCTGAGGACAAGCCCCCACAATTAAGACCCATCCTATCAGCTGGTCCATCAGTACTGCATGGCCTAGGGGCACTCTGCCTGCTCCCTGTAACCAGACTGTCATCTCTACCTGTCATCTCTATGGAGGAGCCCTGAGTAATCATGATGAGAGGTAAAATCCAGCCAGCTGCTGGACATTGGCACATGTCTCTTTGTCCTTCTCAACTCTGGCCTTCCAGGTATTATATCTCTTTTTTAAAAATTTTATTTAAAAACAAAACAAAACAAACCAAATAGAAAAAGGTAGCAACAATACAAAATGCCAAGGGAAAAAAAGAAAAGAACAAAAAATACTAAGAAATCACTACTTGATAACTTACATACTGTCATCTTGGAAATAGTTGTTCAAGTTACAAAGTTAAAACATACAAAGTACGCATTCAAACAATGAGACTGTTAACCATTCTTCTCCATGATCTAACAAAAACACTAGTATGGTCATTCATCTTACACACTTAAACATACATGCAATTATATCCTTTAGAGCACTTTTGTTTCCTCTCTTTTTTACAGTAGCAATTACATATTTTGGGTTTCATTACTCTTACAGTTCTTATTACTTTTTATACTAGAGACACAATGCAATATTTATAAACATGATTCTTATTTATTTCACTAATGAGGATAGTCTCAAGTTGTCTCCATTTCCCTATGAAGGCCTCAAGATCATACTTCTTCATAGCTGAGTAATACTCCATTGTGTAAAAATACCACATCTTTTTCATCCACTCTGCGGTGGATGGGATTCTCGTTTGTTTCCAAGATTTAGCTATTACAAATTGTGCTGCTATGAATATAGGTGCACATATATCCCTATGATATGATCTTTTCAGTTTTTCTGGGAAAATACCCAGGAGGGGAATAGCTGGATTTTAATGGAGCTTCCAGTCCTAGTCTTCTGAGAGTTCTCCGTACTGATTTTCATAGTGGTTGCACCAGTCTACACTCGCACCAACAGTGGAGCAGTGTTCCTTTTTCCCCACAGCCTCACCAACATTTGTTATCAGTTGATTTCTTGATGGCAGCTATTCTTTCAGGGGTGAGATGAAATCTCAATATTGTTTTAATTTGCATTTCTCAAATGACCAGTGATGGTGAGCATTTCTTGATGTATTTAGTTGCCATTTGTATATCTTTATCTGAGAACTGTGTGTTCATCTCAGATGCCCATTTTTGGAGAGGGTCTTTGAATCTGGGTGGCTTGATGTTTTTCAGTTCTTTATATGTTCTTGATATAAGTCCTTTGTTTGAGGGGTTGCTGGCTAGAATTCTTTCCCATTCTGTGGGTTTTCTTTTCACTCTGTTAGTGATTTCTTTTGAAGTGCAGAAACTTTTCAATAATATGAGATCCCAGTGGTTGATTCTCTGAAGTGTTTCCCATGCAGTTTGTGTTTTGTTCATGAATTCTCTGCCTACCCCTTTGTCTCCAAGACTTCTACCTAGCTTGTCTTCCAGTAGATTTAGTGTTTCTGTTTTAATGTTTAGGTCTTTGATCCATTTAGACTTTAGTTTTGTGCATGGTGATAGGCATGGATCCAGTTTCAATCTTCTGCATGTGGAAAGCAAGTTTTTCCAACACCATTTATTAAAGAGGCTATCCTTCTTCCAGTGAACATGTTTAGACCCTTTGTCAAATATCAGGTGACTGAGTGTCTTTGTACTTATACTTGTGTCTTCTAATCTATTCCATTGGTCCTCAGGTCTATTTCTTTCAGGCATTACGCTCAATAAACAGTCATCAAAATATATGTTGCTTAAACTGTAACTGGGATAACTTTCTCTTCACTCATTCCTTTTAGTTATGCCTAAAAGCTCAATTCCAATCCTGGAGAGATTTTTATACTGCTTAAATGTTGTAACATATATCTAAGTTGAAAACTAATCAAAGTGATGCTGAGACTGGTTTTTAAAAATACAATACATATTGTTATTGAAGCATAAAAACTTAAAAAGAGAGTTTTTTCATTTGTCAAAATAGTATATTAATCTGGTTCTCATACATTATAAAAATTTAGAAGAATTTGTGACAGTGTCAGACTCCATCAATAAGGTAACCTAAGAGCCAATGGATTACAGTTACTGTCCTTTAGAGATAGTTTCTAAACTTATGTGTCAGCTCTAATGCTCATACTTTGATTATATGACTTGTGTACATACTTTGATTTTACATGCTTTGATTAAAATTTGTCTCAATAACTGTTCAAGATATTAGATGACAAATCAGTAACATGTCAGACTCTAAAAATCCCTGGATCTTATCCTTATCCTCCTTAAGGGAAACCATTACTAGCTCCTCTTGGTGGAAATCTGTTTACTATGCTCATAATTATCCTCTTGATTCTATTATTTGGTTCATGCATACTTAATTGTTTCTTTGGTTTTGTCTTCCCCAGACTTAAAGCTGTATGCCTACCCAAGATGAAAATGCCTGGCATCTGTTGAGGGCCTTTAGATAGACCCTCTGCAGAATATCCCTGACTGCCAGTCAACAAGTATGAGCTTTTTCAGCCTGAAGAATCCAGATGGATCATTGCCCATTATTCCCTCATGGCAATTGAGGTTACTTCTTCAGAGGATGGAATGTTATAGGCAGCTGAGTTTACTAGAAATAAAGGCAGTCACAGGGCTAGGGCCTCAAAGAATCCAGTGTAGAATACCTGGTATCTTGTAACCTTGGAGGAGACAGACACCTCCCACTTTAAGCCAGACCTCAAGACAAAATATCCAACTAGTGCAACCACACCCTAAGTATAAACACCAGGGACTGATATTCTAAATAGGTATGGATCATCTTGAGGAAGCCAGGAGTCACCATCACAACCCCCTATAGGAAGAGTCACTGTTCTGTATTCATGCCTACTTGCTATGTGACTCGCTTTTCCATTTGTCTGTGATTTAATAAATTTTACCTGTGCAATTAATCTTATTGATTGACCATAGTTCTGTCCTATCTCACAGCCACCTTGTGCGTTTCCATGTTTTTCCCACTTTAGATCTGCCTCACTTTGTGGTTTTGCTCTACAAAAGTCCCTAGAAAAGACAGAGTCTTTGGCAGCACACTTGGGAACCATTCTGTCTCTCTCTCTCAGACAGAAGCTTTCTTTCTTTCAATACATGTATTCTGTTCTTTAAAAAAGAAGATTTTCTATCTTGTAGGATACTACATTTTTTTTCAGAGAATGCCCTTACTTTAGAGAGATCCTATGCTGAATGGCTTGAAATCTCAGTATTAAAACTTCAAAACTGTGTTGTGAAACTCTCTTTACCATACAAAGTTTGTGCCTTGTGAGAATTACTCCAAAGAAGACCATTTAGGAAATAATGGTAACTAGTATGTGGTTGAACTTCATTAAGTAGTCAGGGTAGGCCTTTGGAAGTCATGTTGAATCCTTGTCTTGCTTTCACATGGACAAACTATGTGATGTTCCTTTCTTAAATGGTTTATAATGTCTTTCTCTCATTGAGACATTAGATCCTTAATATTATGAACAGATTTTTAAAAATATTATAGCTTTTTATGCATTATCATTGTCTAATATGCCAGGCAAAGCCAAACAAATTGTCTAAGTTCAGTAGGAAAAACTTGGTAAGAAGCAGAATATTTAAGGACAATTTTAGATTGAGTTTTTATAAGAAATAAAATAGAACTAGAAAAAAAGAACAATTACCAAGGCTAAAGCCTGGCATGCATTACAATATTCTTTTGGTGTGCCTTTCAGTTACTCTACCCTCTACCCACTCTGCTCTGTTTTCATTTTCTTCACCATACTGCATGCAGAGCTAAGTCTGGAATTTTTGAAAGCTCATTAAGTCACTTTTCTCTGGAAATAGTACAGCACTGACCATTTAATATTTTTCTTCTCTACTATTGTTCTCTTTTGAGCCAACCTCCACTACCCTGTGAATGTGCCATTTAGCCTCTTTTCAAAAAGGGAGTCTAAACTTGAAGAGGTAAAAAAAAACCTTCAGATGTCTTCTTTCCACTTTCAATGGTCTTCTATCGGATTTTTTTTTCAGACATCATCAGTGTTCACCTTTTCTATGGTTCTTTCTCTTGCTTCACCTCTAGTCCTGGGACCTCACAGGGTTATGTCTCTCAATGTCAGTGCTTGTGTAGAGCATTGCAGTTGAGCTTATCAGGAACAAGAAGATATACTCAGAATCCTTTAAGCCTTTTTGTGACCCCCGCAATAACAGCACCATAAAATTTGTATTTCTTGATATAGCAAGTGGGTCTTTAACGTGTGTCTCTAGCATATTTTTATGAGGCATTATGGTGGATAACTTATCTATATAGTATATAGTTCTCCTTTGATGGTTTCAGGACTTTGCAGACAACAAACCTGCAAATGTTCAACTTCCTTGTATAAAAATATGTACTATTTGTATATTACTTGTGAACAACTTCTTTTATACTTTATACTATCTTGTTACTGAAAACATCTAAAAGATATAAATTATATATGAATAGTTTGTCTTAATTACTCTTCCCTATTGCTGAGACAAGATACCCAACACCCAAAGTTAAAGGAGGAAATGATTGTTTGGCTCACAGTTTGTAAAGGTTTCAGTTCATAATAAGCTGGCTCCAAGGAAGGGTAGGGCAGCAAAGGGACAACAGTTCATGACAGTGGAAGACAGCAAAAGCAATAGTGAAAAGGTGAGGAGCTAGCCTCTTTTCCTTCCTTATATTGTATGCAGGCTACCTGCCCTAGTTCATGTGTAACACTGCCACTCCCAATCCCAGCACTATACAATGAACCAATCACAAACTCTAGATTTAACCACCTCTGAAAGCCCTGCCCCCACAACCACATGAGGCTTTGACACAAACTATAACATTCTGCCTCTGAATCCCCAAAGACTCATGTGCATACTTTTATGCAAAAGGCACCAAGACCATCTTTAAGAGTTGCCAAAGTTCTAACACTTTAAGCATTGCTGAAAAGTCCTAGTTTTGGAAGTATGGCCATTTTCACAATACTGGTTCTTGCTACTCAAAAACAAGAAATATTTCTCCAATTTTGATATTTTCAGCAATCTCCTTTTTTTCCACAGTATTATTCCCATTTCATTTTTCTTGATGCTATTGTGAAAGGTATGGCTTCCTAATTTTGTTCCTGATAAGCTCAACAGAGTAAAAAGACAAACCACAGAATGAAAAAAGAATTTTACCAGCTATTACTCAGAAAAAGGACTAGTATATAGAATATATAAAGAACTAAAATAAAAAAGTCAGAAATCCCAAATTTAAAGATTCAGCCACAAAACGGGCATTTGAAATGAACAGACATCAAATAAATACATAAAATTGTTCAGCATCACTGTTCATTCAAGTGATGCAAATTAAAATAAAACTGAGATTACATCTCTCTCCAGAAGGAATGGCTATTATCAAGAAATCAACCAATAACAAATTCTGGGGGGGGGGGTTTGTGGGGAAAAAGCAACCCTTTTTCGCTGTTGGTGGGAATGTAAATTGGTACAACCACTATGGAAATAAGTATGGAAATCAGTATGGAAATTCTTCAAAAAAACCCCCCTAAAACTAGAGGTTCCATTTGACCCAGCTATTTCCCTTCCTGGCATTTTCTTGAAAGATTTAAAAGCATCATACCACAGTGATATATGACCAACAATGTTTATTGCACAATTTATAATAGTGAAATCTTGGAAAGAGTCCTTATGCCTATCAGTGGGTGAATGGGTAAACAAAATGTGGTTTTTATATATAATGGAGTATTACTGTGCCATAAATAAGGATAAATTTGAGACATTTTTGGGTAAATGGATGCACCTTGAGAACATAATTCAAGTGAAATAAATTAAACACACATATTTAAATATTGCATTGTTTCTCTTGTATGAGAAGCCCAAAGATTACATAAGGTGCAAAATGGAAGCTAGATAATTGGGAAGTAGAAGAACATATTCAAATGGGAAGGGAAAAATGAAGGGGGGGGGAAGGGACTAATGATAACAAAAATGGAAGGAAAATAATAGAAACAAGTTTTTGTAAATGGAGAGGGTAAGAAGAATTGAAGGGATGTGAGGGAATGGGAAAAGAGAGAATTAAGTTATTTGTACAGTTAAGGCTGAGGATTTAGCTCAGCAGTGTAAGTGCCTGCCTGGCAAGTGTGAGGTCACAAGTTCAATCTCTGACACAAAAAAACCACTCATGTAAAGTTATTCATACAGTTACAGATTCCATATGATGATTGTAATCATTATGCATATCAAAAGTGTACCAATAAAATAAAACTTTTGGCGTAACTTTGCTTTTCTTCACAAACTCTGCATTTGGTGACAAACCAACCATGGCCATCTCCACACAAATACAAATGTGTCTATCTTCCCCCTAATTGTAAAGCAAATTAATTTTGAATTGAGGCACTGCTGTATTTCATCCCTTTGTAATATGAATCCGTTAAGGTCAGGGAGTCAATTTTATGGACATATTTATCTCTTCAATTTATACCATACCATCTAGGCATAGAAGAATTGGTTAATAACAGTCCCTTCACCAATAAGATGGATAAAATAAATAATTTTGGCTCATATCCAGCTTCACATATGTGCAAGACAGAAATCCTGTGCTGTTTAAAGGGGTTCAATATCTTGGGGCTTTTATTGTTCTTTTTTGCAGTTGGAGATCAAAGGTAGGACCATATGATCATGCCTTTTACCACTGTGCTATATCCCTAGCTTTTATATTATTTATTTTGAGATAAGGTATTATTAAATTACCCAGTCTTGCCTTGAAATTGTGATTCTCTTGCCTTAATCTTCTAAAAAATCATATTTTTGTGAAATACCATTATGGTATCTTTTGGAACTTGTGCCTCTGAATTATATATAAAAAAATAGGAAATATTGAAAACCAATTTACATCATTAATCACAGGAAATCAGTCATTTGATACCAACAAAAAGACAGTAATATCACATTTTTCATAAGGAAAATGGATCCCATTGAGACATAATGATTGGAATGAGTTTCTTTTGAACAAATTACTTAACTGGCACATAAATAAGGAAAGATACTGTGACAGTCACCATTGTCTTGAAGTCAAGAAAACCTGAGTTCAAATTCTTGATCAGCTAATTATTGATAAATGTATGGTATAAGGAAATTTACTGAGCCTTTCTGAACCTTGGCTTTTTCAATTGCAAAATAAAAGTGATAACAATATTTACCTTACTAAGTTATTAACGGGGTGAAAAAAGGCCAAGTTTCTGGCACATAGAACTCGCTCAGTAGTTATGGGTATTATTATTAGCAAGGATGATGTAGATAAAGTTCTTATGTCATCTGACTGTGGGATGATTAGATTGGTTAACTTCTGAACTCCTTCATACACTAAAATTTGATTTTAAAATCATAACCACTATTTAAAAAATAACACAAGAGACATTGAGAAAAATGGCTTTCTCCCTCCAGAGAAATAAAAGAATAGCTGGTAAAAATGGTCAGAATCAACATTAATAGAAATGATGAATCAAAAATTAAAGGAACATCTTTAGGAAGAAATTAAAGGGAACTCTTCAGGAAGAAATAGCTACTTCATATACTTTGTATAGTGACATTTTGTTTGCCATATGTCATCTGCCACCTCTATATTGTCTATGTCTATGAAGACAGCAGTTTGTATTCTTGGTATATGTAGCTTGTACTAAAGGAGTTATAGGGGCTTTATATCAAAGAATTGAAGTTGTGGGTTTTGAGCGATCTGATAAACCAGAGGAATGGTTTGTCCTTTATTTTTTCGCCAGGCTTGGATAATTCTGAAGGCTAGGGTGACTTAATGTATGTCATTTATCAATAACATTTAAAGAAAAAAGTATCAAATTTAGCCACCAAGGACACAAGATAACAGTTGAGACAAAAGCAAACACAAAAAAGCCTGGGAAGAAAAAGTTGCAAAAGGAAATAATAGGAAGAATAATGCATTTAGACATTTGCACATGTACTGAGGAATAAAGGTGGCCATGCATATGCTCACAGCTAGATATATATTCAGAGAAGACCCGAAAACACTCTAACCTTTTGTTAACCTTCAGGTTTTGTGCAAGGCAAAATTGCCTACCTAAGTATTAAAGGAATGTAGCAACCCTAAATCAACCCACAGTGTCTTAGAGTGGTTTTTCCTCCCTTTTTGTGTTTCAGCTCCAGGCATGTAGGGAACTCTGTGAAAATAAAAGCTGAACACCAAGTTGTAGAACACAGACCATAGTGACTGCATGTGGCAAAGAATACAGAATGTATAAAAGAGTTACAAAAGTCACTAACCAACCAAACTGATTAAATATGTATGCTTTAGCATTTAGATCTTTGATCGATTTTGACTTTAGTTTAGTATGTGTTGAGAGATATGGATCTAGATTCAATGCTTTTGTGGTTTGTTTAAATGTCCCCCCAAAGCCTCATGCAGTTATGGGAGGTGGGGCTTTCTAGGATGGCTGAGTCTAGTGTTTGTGATTGGTTCATTGTCTAGCACTAGGATTGGCAGTGTGAGTGCTGCACCTTCCCAGGGGTCAGTAACCCACATACAATATAAGGGGGGAAGGAGGCATGCTTTTTTCCCCTTTTCACTCTTGTGGCTTGTAGCCACCATGAATGGCTGCCCCTTAGCCATGCCACTTGCCTTGGAGCAAGCTGAGTATGAACTGAAGCCTCCAAAAACTGTAAGCTAAATAAACTTTTCCTTCCTTAATTTTGGGTGTTGGGTATTTTGTCTCAGAAATGAGAGAAAAGTAACCAAGACAAATGTTATGTCTAATTTTCCCAACACATTCATTAAAGAGGCTATCTCTTCACCAGTGTATGTTTTTGGATGCTTTGTCAGTGACCACATGGCTTAATGTGTCTGGAGTTGTTTCTGCATCTTGTATTGTGTTTCACTAATCTGCCTGTCTGTTTTTGTGCCAGTAATATTCTATTTTTATTACTGCAGTTTTATAACTTGAAATCAGTGACTGTGATCCTTCTTGTTTCGCTGTTGTTTCCCAGGATTGATTTTGTTATTCTGGGTGTCTTCTGGTTTCATGTAAATTTTAGGATTGTTTTTCTCAAATTTTGTGAAAAATGTTGGTATTTTGATTGGGACTGCATTAAATCGATGTATCAGTTTTGGAAGTATGGAATTTTGACAATTGTGGTTCTGCCTACCCAGGAACAGGGACTAACTTTCCATTTTCTTTTCTTTTCTTTTCTTTTTTTGTACCAGGGATCAAACTCATGACCTTGCACTTGCCAGGCAGGTACTTACTCCACTGAGCTAAATCCCCAGCCCTAACTTTCCATTTTCTGATACTCTTTTCAATTTCCTTTTTAGAATACTGTAGTTTTCATTGTAGAGGCATTTCAAGAAAATAGATGAGACCGTAATGTTAAGTGAAATAAATCATATACACAAGCTTAAATATCACATAATTTCTTTTATATGAGAAATCCAAAATATAAATAAATAAAAGAGCAAAATAAAAGTGACAGGAAAGTGGAAGATTAGATCTTTTGAAAAAGGGAAAAGGGCCAAGAGATAGATAGAAGGAGAAGAGAGGTGAAGGAACGTGGATGAAAAAAGGAATTAAGGTGTGTTATGTATGTGTACCAACTCTCCATGATTAATGTAATCATTATATACTGAAAACATGCACTAATAAAAATTAAAATTAAAAAAGAACTGTGAGTTAAAAACCAAGCCACAACTAGAGAAATTATGAATATATAGAGGGAGGAAATGTGATTTATAGATTTGAGATATATAATATTTAAAACGTTGTTTTCAATAAAATATATTACATATGAAAAGAAGCAAGGCTCATTCACAAGAAAAAGAAGTTAATAAAAATATTCCTTGAGGGAGTATAAAGACTCCTTTACTAAACAAAAATTTAAAATCATCTGCCTTAAACATGTACAACAGGTTAAAGGAAACAACGGGACAAAGAACTAAAGGGAATCTGAAGAACAGCATCTCACAAAATAGAGAATCTCAGAGAGAGAGAGAGAGAGAGAGCAAGAGACAGACACAGGAGATTTTTTTAAAGAATCAAATAGAAATTTTGGATATGAGAAGTAAAAGACATAAAGTGAGGATTCATTAAGGGGATCCAACAGCAGATCTGAGGAGGCAAAAAATCAGTAGACTGGAAGACAGACCATTGCTATAACTGAGAGAAGTAGAAAAAGAAAAATGAAGAAAAATGAGCAGAGCCTAAGAGACCCATGAGACATAAAATGATCCAATATATCCAGCATGGAAATCTGAGAGGGAGAGGAGAGAAAGGGTGAGATTGAATATTCAAATTAATTGTGGGAAAAATTACCACATTTGATGAAAGAACTACTTGTCCAAGGAGCACAATGGACACAAACAGGAAACTCCAAGCTCCATACTGAGACAGCCTACCATCAAAGGCAAAGAGAGAATCTTGACAGCAGTGAGAGAAAAGAAGTTGTCATGTATAAGGGATATTCAACAAGATCAAATGCTGATATTTCATTAGATCTATGGAGCCCACAAAGCAATATTTATTGTTTAAAAAATGTCAGCCAAGAACTCAGTTCTTAGTATATAATAAAAGTGGAAATGCTGAATCATATAGTAATTCAATATTTAACTTTTTGAGGGATGGGTGCTCAATATTGTTAATCATTAGGTCTAGGAAATGCAAATTAAAGCAAATATGACATACTATTTTATACTCAGTGGGATGGAAATCATCATCATCATCACAACAAAATCACAAGCCTTAATAAGAAATTGGAACTCGTGCATTTCTGGTCAGAATATAAATCTGTAAGACCACAGGCTAGGAATGTGGCTTAGTGGCAGAGCACCCATCTAGCATGTGCAAGTTCCTATGTTTAATTCCTAACACTACAATAAATACAAATTATGACACCACTATGGAAAACAGCTGTAAGGGGGAAGTTTATAGCTTCGAGTGTCTGCATTACAAAAACAGAGGGATCCAAATAAATAACAGAATGATACATCTACCACTGTTGATGGGAATGTGAATTACTATAACCACTCAGCATAGAGTTTCCTCAAACAAATTAACATAGAAATACTATTTGATCCAGCTATAACACTCTTTGGTATACTTCTGAAAGAATCAAAACATCATGCGTACTCATGTTTATAGCAGTGTAATTTACAATAGCTAAGTGCTCAAAACAGCCTAGATCCCTGTCAACAGATGAATGTATAAAAAACATGGTCTATGTATGCAACATAACATTATTTTGCTACAAAGAAAAATGAAATCATGTCATTTGTAGAAAACTAAATGGAACTACAGAGCATTATGTTCAGCAAAATAAGCCAGGCTCAAGAAACAGATATCAAATGTTTTCTCTTATAAAATTAATCTAAAAATTATATATATATGTGTATATATATATATATATATATATATATATATATATATATAAACAGTTTACTAGAAGGTAGACCTTTAGAGATGGGGAAGAAGATCAAGAAGAGGTTTAAGGAAATTGAAAGGGGTTAGCAGAGAGAATGTAATAAAAATATATATAACAAAATGAATCTCATTCTGCATTACTAATATTCACAAAAATAAAAAGATCAAATTAATCTGCTAAGAAAATATTTATTCTCCAATGCTAGTATCACTTCAGTTATTTTTAACTATTTTATTAAACAAAGAGCATTTGTATACATTTGAAAAATAGTAGTGCGTATATGTAGTAAACACATGAAAATATTTAGGTTTTGAAGCTTAAAACTTATTCCACAGAGTCTCAAAGAATTATATATGGATTATTATTTTAGAGATCAAACATACTAATTGTCTTAGTAGATGTAAATAAATTGATATGTTTCAGGAGGTAGCGGAAGCAGCTCATTGATGATTTATCACTGATGGGTTTTCTCTGTTAGATGAGTTCATGAATTGATTGCAAAAGTCTTGGTATTTAGGTATTGGTTAAAGAATTTACATATATTTATTTTAACATACACATGTATATTTCTTGTTGCTCAAAAATTAGTACTGTTGTTATTTTTATCTTTATGTGCTTCTGGAAACTGTTTTCTGAATACAATAGTTGATCTACCAAATATGTTTTAGATGTTCATAATATCATTTGACATTTGCTTTGGTTAATTTTTGCATTCACAGTCTCATTTTGGAGAATTGAAAACCTCTTCTGGATAATTAAAGGAAATTTTTAGCATTTTTTTTTGATGATAGAATGTCTGATTTTAAGGTAGATCAGCCTTGTAGTTGCTTCCAATATCAGTGTAAGTTCTTTTTCATTAGACTGTCTTATGTGTCTGGTATACTTTCAGAGCAGTTTGAAAAGCAATTCAGTGGACTATTTTAGTGATATTTCTAGTGAGTATTACCTGGTACAAATGGAGTGTGTAATAAGACTATCTACTTCTGTAGAATGTAATGTATAATGGGTAAATCTACTAAATTTACCCCTGGCTTCCCGTAACCCAAGGGATGTAAGTTTAAAACTAGAAAAAATCCTGCAATATCTAAAGCTTAAGCCAGTAATATTGAACACTTAACTACAAAATGTTTGTAGCTAAACACATAAACCTGTCTGAAAATAAAAGTGGTTCATGAAACAGCATTAGGGAATGTATCTTTTCTTTTGGAAGGAAAATGTTTTTCTCTTTATTAATTTAATTTCCATAGAAAAACACTTCTAAAACTATTAGTTTGAAAATCTGTTTGCTAATCAGTTTTCCACATGCAAATAGCATTCTTAAATATAATTTTAATAATATTTGAGTCTTAAGAATTGTGCTTATCCCATTAGTACGTGAAAAAAGCACTCTAATCATTTGGCCTGGTCTCATTAGCTACCCTAGCTGAGAGTTTACTTCTGTTTTGGAGCATAACGTTTCTTGGATGGCCTCATTAAAACTCCAACTGGATTCTATACCTTCTCTCATATAACAATAGGTTTTCATAAAACCAAGGGGAAAAAGGAGCTTAGTTTCTTGTTCATACCACTAACAAACATAAGTTCCATGTGCTTTAAAAATTAACATATGAAAAAATAACACTGTAATTATTATGGGAAAAATTTCAAGTTTTGGAGAAGGTGAAGAATTTCCTTGGTTTTCCCCTGAAATCTTACTCCACTGAAGAAAAACATGGATCAATTTGAAATAATAATAATAATAATAATAATATAATGAAATTTAAATAGCAACACTTAAGATTAAAAAGCACATAAAGATGCTACAATGTTAGGATCATATTTTATGTAAATACATATTTATTGTTCAATAAAGCAGGTTAAAAACTTCACTTATAAACTAGGCAAAAGGCAGGCAATTTTCAAAAGAAGAAATTCATGCACATCCCAATAAACAAGGGAAAATGCTCCTGTTAGATTTCTGTTGCAGTAACAACACACTTGAAAAGTCAACTAAAAAGGGGAAAAATTAATTTGGGCTCATGATGTGAAAGGTTTCCTTCCATGGTTAATTGGGCCTACTGCTTTGGGTTTGGGATGAGGTAGAACATCATGGTGGAAGGTTGTGCTGGAGGAAAACAGCTCATCTCTTAGTAGCCAGGTAGTAAGAAGACAGCCAACAAAGAAGGCACAGGGGACAATATATACTCTTCAACGCATGCCCACAGTGACTTATTTCTTTGAACTAGGCTTCATCTTGTGAAGTTTCTACCACTACATTGATCAGGTTTTCCATCATTGAGACGCAATATCCAGCACCCACAATGTAAAAGATTAGGAATTTAATTTGATTCAGTGTCTCAGGGGATTCAGTCCATAGTCATCTGGCCCCAAGGCAGAAACCTCATGGTAGAAGTACGGGGCAAAAAAAAGATGTTTAGTTCATGGCCATTGGGAAGCAGAATAGGGGAACACTGCCAGAGAGAAAGGGGCATAGGACCAGGTCTAATACCCAAGGTTAACCTTCCATGACTGACTCAAATACACCAAGAAGTGTTTCTCACTCTTCTGCTAGGTGTTTCTTATTCCAATCAAGTTGACATATCAGAGTTAAGGGTCAAAACTACCTCTCAGTAGCCTATTGATCTCTAAATCCATTGATAGATAAATATGTTGATCAGGTTAGAGCCTTCATGGTCCATTCACCTCCTAAAGGCCACACCATAACAATGCTTAACATGGTAATAGTTAGAGAGGTATAATTTAAAATGAACCTATAGTGGTTTATTTTCTAACTGTCATACTGTAAAAGATAAAAAGATTGCTAGTGTTCCAAGTAAACAAAGATGTGAAGAAACAGGCAATCTCCTAAGCTATGGAGATAGTCTACGTAAATTCACTAACCTTTTTTAAATATTACTCATTGACTTAGGAAATTCCAAACCGATTAGTAAAGCACACTCCTGGGGGTATCCAGGTGGGTTAGAAAGTGAGACCTTAGCTACTGTTTATGATCCTTCACCCATTACTGTGTGACACTGTTTCCAAGCTCTGCTTCCCAGCCACAAAGAATTAAACAACTCTGCTTTGCCAAGCCATTCCACCATGAGGCTTCTGTCTTAGAACTTGTCAACAATGTACTGAATCTCCTAAAACTGTGAAATATAAATTAAGCTTTTTCTCCTTTAAATTGTAGGTGTCAGGTATTGTGTCCAGCAATAGGAAAGTGACTAATATAGAGAATTGATACCTCAGATGTGGGGTCATTCCTGTGATTGCATCTGATCATGTATGTGACTTAGAAGTCATTGGAAGTATAGCAGAGAAAGAGATATTTTGATAGCTACTGTTAATGTCCGGTTATCTTATTATAAAGTGTTGTGTTGCTTACGTTGTTCTGTTCTGATCTGCTTTGTTCTGCCCTCTTTTGTTTTATTCTCTTTAAAATGAAAAAAAAGAAGTCATTGGAAGTGGTTGGTGGGAGGAGTTTGGAAATATGGATTACAGAAGTCTTGGAATGTAATAAACTGACCCTGATGGGTGATTCTTGCTGGTTTTCAAAAGATTAGGCTGCCATTAGTGATGCAGACAATAAAAGTCATGCTCAGGAAGTTTGAGTTAGGAACAAGGAATCCATTGCCATTTGGACTAGAAGTCATGTGTGTTATACTCTGGCAGAAATTTTGACTTTGCAGGAGACTGAGAGTAAGAGCTATACACTAGTTAATTTGCCACAGGAAATTTCAAGGCAGCCCAACATTTATGTTTTCACATAGGTATGTCTAGCTGCTCTAGTGAGAATTGGGAAAAATGGAAAAGCTGAATAATTTAAAAAACTTAAATTTGGACACAAAAAGGAGTCATGTATAAAATCAGAATGGCTGCTTAATAGAGTAGTGCCATTAAAAGGAAACAAAGTAGTTTATACAGGAACAAGAACACAAATGCCTTAAGAGCATCTCAGGAATCAGCAAGATTCCAGCCATTACAGGCTCAAAGGTATAAATGCGTAAATATATCATTAGAGAAAACAGTTCTTGGAACCCTGATTGAGAGAAGATTCCTAGGAAATTAGTATTCATTCTACTATTGGCTATCCACACTGAGAGGCTGCTGCAGTCATGGTCCATTGAGTCCTGGCTATTGCTTTTTCTGATAATAGGCTTTGGCATTGTCTGCACAATGTTGGTTTTACTAGTATAAAGAATGCAAGTGTTATGAGGTCAAGGAGGCTTCCATTCAGATTTCAAAGGAAATCTTGGGAGGTCAGACAAGAAACACTTGAGTGAGCAGAGTATGAAGGAGTGAGAATGAAGCCAAAGGTGTGATAGAGACCCCAAGAGGTCAGAAATGCAAAAAATTTGCCAAGGAAAGCTGCAGACAATGAGTGGAACTAGCTTGAGAAAGGTCGTGAGGACTTCAACCAGTAAAGCTATAGGAGTGGGTCCATTCAAGACTTCTGGAAGTCAGATCATGCCAAAATATGCCTCAGATGCTGAACATGGAGCTACTGGGTTTAATACATTTACCTGTTGGATTTTTGCCTTGCTTTGGTCCCATTCTTTTCTGTCCTATTCTTCTCTTTTGGAGTGGAAATGTTTACCCTAGTAAGCAATTTATCTTGGGATTGTGTATTTTTCCTTGATTTTTTACAGAGATTCACAGCTAAGAGATACCTTGAGTCTCAGAAGGGATTTGGACTTGTACTTTTGAGACATACTGAAAGTGTTGAGACTTTGGGGATAGAATTACTATGCCTTTGGTTGTATGTAGGATAGTTGTATTATGTTAACTGGAATTATTAACTTTCTATTATCTTTATTTGAAGGTTAAGTATGGTTTAAGGTGATGTATTTGAGTTTGAAAATGGCAAGGGGTGCATTGTGATCATTAATCCTGATATGTGAACTTCATCGGATTAAGAAATACCTAGCAGACTAAAAAAACAGATCCTGGGTATTTCCAGATATGTCATAGGGGTAGGACCTTGGATTCTGTATATGGTCTGTTACCTGTTCTTCTTTGATGTTGTTCCTCTGCTCTGCTTACCAACCATGCTGAATTAAAAAGCTTTACTTCCACCATGAAGTTTCTGCCTTGGAGACTGTTGGCCACGTACTGAATCTCCTAAACTGTAAGCCAAATCAAATCTTTCTTGTAAGTTATGAGTGTTTATTATTTTATCTAGATATGAGGAAGTGATTAATCCACATTTCTGGACAAGAAGCTTGTATTAAAATGTGCTTACTGTTTTTGCTTCAAGAATTTTCTGCTAGTAATTTAATCTGAGGAAATAGGTATCCAAAGGGTGTTTGTCTTGGTATTGTTTATACTAGCAAAACTGGTAAGAACACAAATGTCTATCCATGCAATAGATAAATAAGTGTGTATTCTTATGGACAGGGTAAAATTATAACCTTTGACAAACCAATAGTCCTACAAAACACTGAGTGATTTTAAAAAGACCACACAAGACGGACTCTCGGCGCAGGCAGCTGGCTGGCCGGGAACCCACCCTGGGCAATGGCAGCACGAGCTCCAGTGGACTGCTTGGTGAACCCCAGGCAGCCAGCTGGCTGGGAACCCACCCTGGGCCCTGACTGTGTGCACTCAGGCAGAGGTGGAGGCACCATCCCAGTGTGCACTAGGCAAACTTGGAACTCTGTGCCCAGAGGAACATTGGACTACAGTGGACTATCTGTGCTACCTTGAAGGGAGATTAAGTGACTGCCTCACCAAAACAGAAGATCTCAGCTGGATCCAGTCAGTGTGGTGAGTATGCCCCTAAAAGAGACGGGTACAGTGTGTAAACAGGGCCAGTAGTAAAGCTCCCTCCAACTAACTGTAAGACCTTGGTGAGTCTGACAAGAGTGAGGGTGACCCCTTCCTACACACAGAAAACATCAGGCAGAGTGAGGAGTATGTCAAAAGGACTCCCCCAAGTTGAAGAAAATCAAAAGGGCTTATGAGACACACAGGCACACAACAGGGACACAGTAGGGCCTCAGCAGACACAAACACTACAGACAGGGAGATTTGATGACCTGGAATAACATGAAGGTAAAGTACTAGCAGGAGCTAAAAGCTGACCTACATCAATACTACTAAGCTTGTCAGCCCAGGAAGAATACAGGACTCACCCAACAGGCCCCGCAGCAGGGAGCCAGGTGACTGGGACACCTATATATTGTGGGACCCAGCAACTGGACAAACATCAACCTTACAGTAGGACACCAAGATAAACACTACCGACAGTTCACACTAATGGGTCTGAAGAACCAAACACTAATCTGAAAGAGGAAAATGGCAAAACGAAAAGGCAGAATGCAACCTCAAACATCCAGTGCAACTACAGGAGACATAGGTGCAAACACAGGAGACATTGAAATAGAAGGCCCCAAAGGTAACACACCAGGAATCTCTGAAAATATAGTGAATGAAATTAAAAAACAACTCTGCGAGGCCATTGAGGAAATCAAAATAGAAGTACTCTCCCAGGTAAAGATAGAAGTAACAACCTTAGTAAAGGAGTTG
>PVJX010023976.1:0-28631 GCA_004027295.1 Dolichotis patagonum | reverse complement strand
TGCGACAGCCTTGAGTCATGGTGGATACCCTGACCTCTGACACAGACCTAGTCCAGACCCAGCCCAATGAGGCACACAGTGTTGTAAGGACATTCTGTGGCTTTAGTTTAGTAAAGTACATTTTTACAAAAATCTGCATCTCCTAGCTCATTGATGGAGAACCTTTTAGAGATAAGTGCCAAACTGCAACCCCAAACCCACTTATCACAAAGTGCCAACACTACAGTTAACCCTCAATACTGAGGTTTTAAATTTAGAAAAAATAACTCCACATTACCATCTTGTGTCTTAAAGCCGTGATAACACATGTGCCATAGGCTCACTGCCTCTGCCCTAGGCCTGCAGACCATGCTCTTCACAGGGAAAGGTGCTGCAGAAGTCCTCTGCCTCTGCCCCAGCCAGCTGAAATGTCAGGGTATGGCCTTGGAAGAGCTCGTTGGGAGGTAGAGCTTGGCAGGGTCAAATACCCATGTGTCCTAATCTTGCTTTGCCTGGATTAATTACACTGTCGAAGGTGTCAGAGGTGAGATTTTTATAAATGATTCATTAATGAAACACTTGAAGATGCTTTCTCATCCCCATGCCCAACACAATACATGCTCACTCTCTAATTTATTCCAGAGCCAGGTCTATAATTCATGAGTTTCATATCTGTTACTTCATTTGATTCCCGTGGTAAAATGGCTACTGCCAACTTTTAAAATAATGAAGCCACTGCAGCCCAGAGCAGCTGCCAGGGCTAAGGAGCAAGTAAGTGTTGGAGCTGAGTCAGACCCGTGGCCTCTCTCACTGCTGAGCTCCTACTGCTTAGTGTCCCTGCCAAAGTAGGCACAGAAGAAAGCAGGCGATGTCCAGTTACATCAGATGTTAACAGCATCCTTGTCTCTGGGACTCGGGGGCAGGCTGACCTGACCTCAAACTCTGCCTGTCACTCATGAAATGCTTGACTTTGGGAAAACAATTAAATCCTTCTAAACCTTAATTTATGTGTCTGACAAATGGGGATAATGGTTCTCTCTCAGAGATGTTCTAAGCATTAACAAAGTACATCAGGTAATATTTGAAATTAATTACTAAAATTCTATTTGAATCTCGTGTGTGTTTTCATGGTAATGGAGACTGTGGATAATTAACAAGATACTAATTCTCCTTCTGCTTATTCACAAAAACCTAATAATGTAGACAAGAAATGTGGCTGATGACTTGTGACCAAATGCTACAGCAGTTGAAATTCTATTGACTCATCTGTTAGAAAATAGATTTTGACAGAGAGAGGAAAGAAGGGAAGAAGAAAAAAATCAGTTTACCAATATTCTGATCACAGAATGTCAACTATCAAAGTCTCTTCACCCACAAATCTTTTCAATTCAGTTTTTTCCTATTGTTTGATATCCATTAATTTTATCCAAATGCTAATCTGTTTACCTTCTAAAGACATAATGAGAAATTACTCTGATGAAGTACTCAGATAATTGGTTAAGTCGTCATTTCAGATACGTGTGTTCACGTGGGCGCGGTGGTGGCATGGTGGGGAGACCAGGGTACAGTGCTCTAGACGTGAAGTAGCACGGCCAGGTGTGTCTGAGCTGGAGGCCGCAGCGTCACCGTCTGTTTCCTGCGTTGCAGGAGCTGGAGTATCAGAAGTCTCAGCCCGCACAGCCCGGAGATAAGTTTGTGTCCGTGGTCAGCCAGTTCGTCACCGTGGCCAGTTTCAGCTTCTCCGACGTTGAAGATCTGCTGGCAGAAGCTAAAGACCTGGTAACGGAACCCTGCATACTTGTGTTGCTGACTGAGTGGGGCTTTCCTTTGGTGCTTTCAGATGTTACACTGTGTGGCAGCCAGCAGAGATGGGATCGCAACATCATGGTTTGGGGAACAGCAGAGAACTTTTCCAGATTCCACTGCTTTGTGTAACATGGATGCATTTTCATCTGCAGGAGCGGGGTTAACTGAAATACGCTGTTTTACAGACTAAATGGTGTAGAATCAGTGTGTGCTCTGACAGGTTTCTCTTGGCTGCATTTGAATTGAAACGCGTATCTTTGAGAAGTAGAGTAAATGATGAAAGCCAGCAACAGGAAAGACTAGGCCAGTGTCTCTACATAATGCGCTTGTCCGAGACAGAGCCTCAGGAACGAAGGGTGCCATCTCTAACCTCCAGCGAAACTTACTGCAATGCATTTTAGTTCACAGCCTTGTATAAAGGGTACTTTTTAAAGTTAGTATCTCTTTGTCTGGTTCTTACCTTTTAAAGTTTTATTTTCCTATGGAGGGAAAGTTTTCATTGGCTAATGACCAGGACTCGTAAGCAGCCCCCTGAGAGCCCCTTTCCTTCTCTCTCCCACACTCCCTCTGAGGCAGGTGCAGTGCTGCGCTGTCAGGCGAGGGCTAGCCCCTCTTGTGTGAAGTACATGCACAGACGGCGAGGCTCAGCTATGGCGCAGCCAGGCCTGTCCCGGTGGAGGTCTTCTGGGCCACGGCTATGCCTCTGGTTGGCTGATGTCCACTGTGGAGTGTCAGCAGCTGGACCTCTACCTGCAGGCCCTAGAGCTTACATCATACGTACATGTATATGCATTAAAGAGTAACTTCAGGAGGAGCTTGCCCTTCCCTAATGGTCTAGCACTGTGCTGTTTATCTCAGCAAGGAGCGCAAACATGCGAACCAACCAGCTGTATTTTATTTTGTATGGGAACGTTAATCTGGCCCTAGCTGCTTTCCGATTTCTAAAGCTAAAATACACATTACTTCATCATCACTAGAATTCCTAGATAAGATCATTCAGCATGGTTTTAAGTCCATGAACTTGAATATTTTAGGAACTGAGTTAGTAGACTATTTAATGCACTTTTGTTCATACCAGAATTTTTAGAAATTAGCTAATAAAACCATGACTCAAGCTAGAGTACTGTGGTGTGGGAAGAATATTGTTTTTTTTCCCCAGACAGTTCTCTTTTGTAATAGCCGTTATAAACATTGACAGTGACTCCACAGAAAATCAAAAAATAGTTCTAAAAGGTTTACTGTAAATTTTACAATTTGAAATAATTATAAAATATATGTAAATATGTCTTAGTCAAATTGTTTTATTAAAGAATATTGAGAACATTTCCTTATACTATTACTGAAATATTAGAAAAAATATAATAAAGACCAGTAATAGTAATATAAGGAAAACAAGATCAGTTAGAAACTGTTGCATTCAGGTGGACTACAAATCCTGTCCTAGCCTAAATATGCAGACAGTAGGACGGCTAGACAGCTGAGGCGGCCTCAGGAGAGGACTGCCTTTGCCTGGGAAGCGCGGAGCACTGTGGAAAGGCGGGAGCAGCCCGCACCCTCTCTCCCCCGAGGAGATGTGCTGAGCACCAGCAGCTCGAGCACTGCCTGGGGGTCGAAGTGAGGCCAGACCCTTGAAAAAGTCCTGTGGAAAGCTCTCAAGACGGCTACCGGAGACGCAAACAGAAACCCTTGGGGAGAAAAGATGAGATATACTACTTTGTTGTTCTGTATTTTAGTTTAATTTTAAAAAATTTACCCTTACTATTGTATTTTCTCTGTTTTTAAAAATAAGGCAATACAAGCCCGCAAAATGTATGAAAGACCTAGTAATTTTTCTTCTAGCTTCAGCTGTTCACGTATCCTGGAGGTCTGTAGCACTCCTCTGTGAAGAGCTTAGGAATCTAAATTTGCACATGTTTAGAGAGGGTGTCAGTGCATAGCAGACCCATCTACCGCTCCTGTGTGTACATTGCTGGAAGAAAGTTGGATATAAGACCCGAGACGTTTTGAAGTTGTCATTTCTTGTCATAATTCAAGTGGAGATAAAAGAATTGTGGCAAGGCAGACAGGATGACTGGATAAACGTCAGTTCTTTTGAAAAGGGCTATTTTGAAGACAAAGAACCTCATTAAAGTGACCTTGATAAGTACTGAAGGAATTACATGTGAATTCCTTAAATAAAATCTTGATATTTTAAAAATAAGAATCCTTAAACGGGTTGGAGTAAAATATTCTTAGCAGAACTTTGGAGTTACGTCAATTCCATCATCGGTACTGTTTTCTAACTAGGACCCCAGAAGTACCATAACAATGTCAGCATTACGTATGAAATGTTAGAAAACACCACCGAGAAGCACTGGGCCCCGTTAGCTTCCAGTATTTACCATAGGGCGCCAATGAGTGATGTTCAACTACTTAAGAGCAAGTCTGCCAGAACAAAGTTTCCCGCCCCTGGAACTTGCTGCTGTTTTTCCTGTCTTGGGTATTTTGCCAGTGTTTGCTTTCTCATTTTCACTATTGTGTAATTAATAAAAGGTTATAGGAGGTAATCACAGATGTTAGCGTGAAACGAAGTCAGCCGGAAGATGAGGGCAGACGTTGGGGAGTATTGAGAGCCTTGCTTTTGAAATGCTCCGTGGACATGTCCAGCAGCCTCCCCAGACCCATCGCACCCTGTGTGGCTCAGTACCAGCTGTAGACCTGCGAAAGGTTTTGTGCAGTTCTCTCAGTGTGCTGAGCTTCTTCAAATCTTTCCTCTCCAGTTTACTAAAGCAGTGAAGCACTTCGGGGAAGAGGCAGGCAAAATACAGCCGGATGAGTTCTTCGGCATTTTTGATCAGTTTCTCCAGGCTGTGTCAGAAGCCAAGCAGGAGAATGAGAACATGAGAAGGAAGAAGGAGGAGGAGGGACGCCGCGCTCGCCTGGAGGCACAGGTGAGACACGATGAACGTGGCTGCCCCGCCTCTTGGAAACTGCAGCCCCTTGCTGTCTGGACAGAACTGTAATTTATGTATGTATGTATGTGTAAGTACGTAGTGGAGATTGAACCCAGGCCTTTAAGCGAGCTACATCACCAGTTCTTTTTCTGGTTTTTATTTTGAGACAGGGTTTCATTAAGCCTCTGGGTTGCCCAAGCGAGGCTTGAACTTGAGCTCCCCCTGCCTCAACCTCTTACTTTGTTGGATAGTAAGTGAACACCACCACGCTCACCTAGCACCCTGTTTTGGCAAGGAGGTGGTAGCTGTGCTCTCTGAGAACCAGTTGCTTCACGCTCCCCGCTGTAAAGAAATTAGCAGAGTCTCTGTAATAGTAAAACTTTCCTTCTGTATTATAAAACACATGCGTTGCCTCAGCTGTTCCTTTTCTAATGCCAGTACAGGAGGTTTTCTTACAGTGAAGGTGGCGAGGGCTGTTCTGTCCTCGCCTGCGGTCGTTTCTGCCACTGCCGTGCCGTTGCCCAATCCTCAGCGGCCGTGGGTGTGCGCGGTGCGCGTGACCGTCCTCCGCCTGGGTCCTGGGCCCTCGTGCCCTGGGCGCAGAGCCCGTGACCGAGCTCTAAGTCAGCGCTTTCTGTTTCAGCTCAAAGAGCAGCGGGAGAGGGAACGGAAGATGCGGAAAGCCAAGGAGAACAGCGAGGAGAGCGGCGAGTTCGATGACCTGGTCTCGGCGCTGCGCTCCGGAGAGGTGTTTGACAAGGACCTTTCCAAACTCAAGCGGAACCGTAAGCGCGTTTCCAACCAGGTGACAGATGGCGGCCGGGAGAGGCCAGTCACGAAGCTCAACTTCTAGTTTCCTTTCGGTACTGCTCCAGAACGCCTGGCAGCAGCCTTCCAAGCCGCTAGGCCTTTGCATCACACCGTGTGGCCGCGCTCTGTCCGAGCGCACGCGTTTGCAAGTGGGTGTGTACATATGTGTGGAGCTGTGCGTGGGCGTGTGCGCGTGTGAAACTGCGCGTCTGGAGACTCACGTGTGATCGGCCCTCTGCGTGTGTGCACAAGCACCTGTGGTGTGCATGCATGTGTGCGAGTGTGGCCGTGCGCTTCCCTGACTCGGGACTATCCAGAAGCACAGCGCCGCCCTCCGGGACGGCGGGCCTTCCCCAGCGCACGGGTGGCGAGCTTCAGCCAGGTCTGCGCGGAGGCCCTTCCACCTGAGGGCCGGGGCTGGGGCCTGGACTGAGCCGGCCCAGTGCAGCTGCGCCCCGGTGCTGATGCGCGGGGCGTCGCGGGAGGGAGGCGGATGGGGCAGCGGGTGCGCGCCGGAGTGTGTGCTGAGAACACCTTGCGCACGACTTGCGGAGAATGTCGGTCAGAACTCTTTTATGTTTAAAGCTTGGACGTCGGGTTTTTGACCCCTAATTTCATCGAGTTTTCTGCTGAGTGCTCTTGATGATTTCTTTACTGCTTTTAGGGGGAAAAAACGCTATGTAAATGAAATCCGTGCCCGTGTTAAAGAATGGGATTGCTAGAATATGCTTGTTCTGGTGTAGATACCTAACCCTTAAAAATAAAGTCCTCACCCTAGACTTCAAGGAGGAATTCTCCAAGGGATAAACCTGATTACTTTTTTAACGGGGTGCCTTTTTTTGGCGTTTTCTATTTTCTTTTTGTAGGACAAGCTGCATCTTCTGTACATACAGGTCTGGGTAAAGAGCACTTAGCACATACATACAGTGTCAACAGACCCGCCCAGTCTGTTTATCTCTAAGAATATTTGAAGTGGATTGCTGTTATATGTTGACATTTTAAATTGTGTGTTGGTAAAGCTACCTGTAAAATTTCAATCCAAAAACTGAAGCTCTCAGGGAGAAATGAATTCAAACAATGAACATTAGAAAATATGCTTACCATTAACCTGCCGACTCTTAGTATCCTTAAATTATGATCTGTAAAGAGGACTGTTACTTTTTTTGCTTTTGCTTTATTTATTTGTAGTGTGTGTTGGGGGGTGGCTAATGTTTTCTCTTCTCTTTCCATCTGTCCTGTTGTGGTTGGGTTTCCTGTGGAGAGAGTAGTTTTTTCCTGGTGCACTAGAACATTACTTGCTAAATTAAATTTTTCAGTAAACTAACAACTATTTATTAAGCACCTACTATGTACCAGGCATAGTAGAGCTACAGTGGTAAACAAGACACAGTCCCTGCCCCTGAGGACTCTGGGATTCTCTTGAAAGTTTCTAGGGACAAGCAGAACACTAGTGTGTGTGCTATACAGAAATCATGCTACTTAGCCGGGCATGGTGGTGCACGCCTGTAATCCCAGCACTTGGGAGGCTGAGGCAAGAGGATTGTTGCAAATTTGAGACCAGCCTAGACTACAAAGTGAGCTCAAGGCCACCCTGAACTGTATGCGAGACCCTGTCTCAAAAAGACAAAAAAAGAAAAAAGAGAGAGAAAAAAAAAAGAAATCATACTACTTAAAAGTAATTTGTATTAACTCTGATGCTTAGTGCAGATGGCAAGGTGTCTGTGCTGGGTGAAAGCTGTGAAATAGTACTCTTAAGTTGTCAAGAGCCGTGGTTTTACATTTTTTCCTCATTACAACCTTAGCAACTTTCTACCCATTATGCAGAAATAAATGACTCTTGCAAATAGTCTTAAACACGAAGCAGTCACACTCCCAGGCCTCTAGGAACTACAGACCACGCTAAGGAGCCGCGGCCATGAGCTGTGGAAGCAGAGAGAGTAGGAGGCGGCTAGAAGGATGGTTTTCTCTGTTACTTAAGTGCCTCTATGTATATTCTTTTCTACTCATAGCAGGAGTAATGTGGTCTGGCTCAGTTTGAGAACTGTTTTCAAAATGGCTTCATCTTACAGTTTAAGGAATGAGTGGAAGGAGTCGCAGAAAAGGAACAAGTCTGTGCAGCGAGTCCCCAGCCCATGGGAGTCAGCCTCCCTTGGGCACTTCCTGGTGGGCCTCTTTTGCCACTTTCACATTTGGTTTCTTTCCCTAAAAATTGTGTGCAGGTAATTCCATGTGCCATCATTAGGTGGGGGGACTACTTTTTAGACTGGTGCTGGTATAAGTAGTCACTTTCTTTCTTGGGGGTGTATTTTAAAGATTGTTTGTTGTTTGTTAAATTAATGCATTTTAATTTGTAAACTTAATTATGTGTCTTGTATCTTATTAGCTTGGTAGTTTGAACCACTTAGTCTTTAGCTAACAGGACTGCTGTTACTGTACCAAGGAAAAGCTGTTGTATGTGTTATGAGACTGTACATTTTTTTTAAGATAGCAATATGCAATAAAGTTGACTTCATTGGGTGTATATATACATATGCTTTCTATGAATTATTAAAATAGCATCAACCAACCTCTGTGCATTTCACCATTGAATTAAAGTGTTTCAGGTGCACTAAATCAGAAATACTAAACTTGTACTTCCTGGATTGGGAAGTGGGTAATTCTCTGTTATGGCAGCGTTTGTTACATCTGGGCTACCTCTTTCTGTAGATTTGTGTTATGTGTGATAAGGCTACTGATGAAATTATTCACATGGGAGTATAAAAAAACTCTGTTCTCTAGAATCAAACTCTGTTTTATGTCGATGTATTTCCTTTTTAAAAATCAATCAGTTTGGATGATTGTATTCATTGAGGGAAGTGTCACCTATGCACACTAACAAATATGTTTTATAAATACCCTCTGGACAACTTTGCATCGGTCCTACTTATGTCACTGTGGCTCCCCAGCCGCCGTCACCCCGACCGGAGGTCAAGCTCAAACGCGCACTCGGTGCACTAACCCTCCTGATGTTTGCGGCACGCCCAGGAAGCTCAGCGGCTGCTGACCATTGTATTTTCCACCAGTCGCTAAGAGCTGCGCAGTAGCCGACTGCGCCACTGGTCTCTGAAGCTGATGTTCAGCTAGGAGAGAGTTTTCTGCACATCACACAGGGGTCTGATTCCATCCTCCGAACTGACGACCATTGCCTGTTCGAACATTCGGGCGTGGAACTATGGACATCCCCATCTCCACCCTGCTTGCTCTTGGTGTATCGGTAGAAATGCAGGAAATGAGAAACTTGAGAGTCATTTCACTTCAGCTGTGTCAGCAGAGTGGAGTTCCGTGATCCAAGCAAAACCTTACTCCTTTTCTGTAACCTTATGTGAGTTAGGGGAGGCCAACTCACACTAGTTTGGGGATAATTACTCAATATGCAAAGTTCTGGAAGGGAAATCTTTCTGGTTTTTTTTTTTTTTAATCTGCTGTTTGCTATCAAGTGGAAAAACACTTATCTCCCAAAGCTTAACAGTTCCATGATAGCATTTAGTTCCATAAACACTAGCTTTGAGAAGCCCCGGGCTCTGTGTAGAGAGGTTTAAAGTTGGGGCTTCTGCATCAGAACCCTTTCTAGCCATCACTATGCTGAGTTGTTGCTTGTTTCCTGGGCAGTTATTTTAAGTCTCGTAGATCCCTGGTTCCTCTCTTGTGATAGGATCTCATCTCGGGTCAAGAAACCTGTTAAGTCTGATTAAGGGATACTGTAAAATCTGTGCATTCTTTTCCTAGAGAAATTTGGGGCTCCTGGAGGAGTTTCTTGTTTACAAAGAGTTTAGTATTTCTCATAGCAAATGCTAGTGAGTTATTTTTTTATCTGGCTTGTGAGGAAAATATCAGACCTGGCCTTTGATCTCTTCCCTGATTTGCTTATATTTACTGCAATCAACTGTTTCCATGGTATCAAACAAGCAACATGAGCACAGGACTGCACATCAGGGTTTTTAGACAAAGGAGACCTTTATTTTTATCACACCTTGGTAGCTTTGGGGTTTTCAAGAGAAAGAGCAAATTCCCAAGTACAGTTTTTCCCATGTCATTTGAAAAAAACCTTTCTTCTCTGTTTCTCTACCCATAGTTTTTCTCCCTGGGAAGCAGGAGGAAGAAAATGGCTCAGTGTCACAGACTGCAGTCCTGTCCACCCGTCTCGTTTACACCTGTGCTCAGTTGGGGACATTTTTGTTTAAAGGAGCCTGCGTGGGACGGTGAGCACTGGCTGCTGTGCTGACTCTCACCTCCAGGGCAGAGGTGCTTTCCTAAGTGGGCGGGAGGCATGAGAGGGGCTCCCCAGGGGGACAGGGCTGTGGTGCCGAGCAGTGACGCAAGAGGGGCAGGAGAAGGAAGTGGGCAGCCCCACCCTCAGCCAAAGGAAGTCAGGCTGCGCGGTTCATGATTAATCACACACAGAAGTCAATCCCTTTCCTGTGTGCCAGCAATGAACAAATCAAACCTGAGATTAGAAACACAATGTCATTCACATTAGCACTCCCAATTTTGGATCCCAACCATAACATCAGGCAAAATCCCAGCAAGTTACTTCATGTTCATCAGCAAACATCCTAAAGTCCATGGGGAGACAGAATAGCCAACCTGTTACTGAAGAACAAAGTCAGAAGCTGAGCACTGTTAAACTATTAGACATGTTATAATGCTGCAGTGGTTGAGACAGTGTGGTAATGAAATAGACAAATGGACTAGAGACCCCAGACATGCAACCATGTAAATATAATCAGCTGATCTTTGTCAGAAGAATAAAAGCAATGCAATACAGTGAAATTTGAAAACATGTTGGAGCAAGTGGACTTACATGCAGAAAAGCCCAACACAGACATCACACCCTACATAAGAAATTAACTCAAAATTAATCACAAACCGAAGTGTAAAACAGAACACCTAAGCCTCAGACGAAAAACCCTGATGACCACGGGTTTTGCAACAATGTACATTTGTCTGTGTTTGAGACAGGGTCTCGCTGTCTTTCAGGCTGACCTTGAACTCACTACGTAGCCCAGGCGGCGATCGTCCTGCTTCAGCTCCCCAAGTGCCACCGTGCCAAACTCAACAATAACTTTTCAGGTGCAACACCAAAGAGGCAATCTATGAAAGAATTAAGCTGGAGTTCATGAACATGAGAAATTTCTGTTCTAAGAAAGGCCATCAAAATAAGAATTGACACACTGGGTGAAAGTATTTCAAAGGATGCATCAGATAAAGAAATATCCAAAATGTACAAAGAATTTTTAAACCTCAACAAAAAAAAAGCATAAACCTATTTAACAATGAGCCAAAGACTTGAACAGACATTTCACCAGAGAAGATACACAAAAATGGCAAATACATGGAAAGAGGCTCCACTCATGTCATGAGGAAAATGCAAATTAAAACAACAATGAGATCTCACTACACACCCAGAGGGGCCAAAATTCGGACTACTGACAACAACAAGTGGTAGCAAAGGTGTGGAACCACAGGAACTGACCCCACTGCTGCTGGGGATGCAGAATGCTGCAGCTGCTTTGGAGAACGGTGTCATGGTTGCTTGAAAACCAAACATACTCAGCAATGTCTTTCTTTCCTAGTTGCTGAGATGCAATACCTCACACCAACAAATCAAAAAAGGAAAGTTTCTTTGACTCACAGTTTGTAGAGGTTTCAGTCCACAGCTGTCTCCAAGATGCGGTGGTGTGGCAGAGGGACTTGCTGGAGGAGGGCTGCCCCGTGGAATGGTTGTGGAGAAGTAGAGAGTAAAAGGACCAGGGAGGAAATAAGCTGCCAGGCCACACCCCCTGTGACCCACCTTTTCCTACCAGATCCCCCTCCTAACATTCAGCTAATCCACTGATGAGCATCACACCCCTGTGGACCAGTCCCAAGAACCCCTCCTATGAACACACGAGGCTTTGGGGGGTACTTCTAGATATGCAGCATAACATCCACTTTTATCCCCTAAAAGACTAATAGGCACTCTTTTATGCAAAATCTATCTCTAAAACTTGCCAAAATCCTAACAATTTCAGTGTAACTGAAAAGTCCAAACTCTCCTCTTAGACTTAAGGCAAACTCTTAGCTGTGAGCCCCTGAAAAATCAAAAGAAAGTTAGCACATTGCTGTGTTAACATACAAAGGCATTCCCATTCCAGAAGGGAGGAAGAGAGGGGTGGAAAGCAATGGGACCAAAGCAAAACCAGAGCTCAGCAATGCATGCATTACAACTCCGGGGAAATGTTAGACAGGAACAGCAAAAGGTTGGGGTGGCTCCGCCCCATAGCACTGCCAAGTGCTTGAGGCCCTCATGGCTTCTCTCTTGGGACGAACCTGCTCACTCCTCTCAGCTTTCCTCAAGCATCCTACGGTTTTTCAACTTCTGCGATCTCCACTGCACTTTGGGCTCACACAGCGTCACATCCTGCCCTCTCAGGAGCACACTGCCTGGCCTCCCAGATCACCTTCTGAAGTCTAGGTCGAAGCCTTCCTGACCTCACAACTCACGTTCTGCATGGGCCTAAAACCAGCACCACACAGATGATGCCAAGGTCTGCCGCCAGCTGGAGCAGTGGCTGAACCCTTTTGTGTATTGCTGGTGGTTGTAGAGACCTCCAAGTGCCTGGATGAATTCAGAGGAATCAATTTCCCAGGCTGCCTTCTCCAACAGTGTCCTGGGCTCTTTTCAAAGCCAAGTCTTTCACTTTTGCAATTTTCAGCCTGTGAAAGGAGGAGTTTGTCATTTCCCAAGACGCCCTGAAGCCATTTTTCCCCCTGTCCTGTTGTAAAGTACTTAGCTTCTTTTTAGCACTTATCTTTTTAGCAACCGAGTTCTCTTCTACTCCATCTTTGCAGACCCCAACTTTACCTGAATTTCCTTTCTAGCCAAACTCAGAACTTGTAAACCTCATTCAGCTGGGCTGCTTGCGCTTGATTCTCAAGCAGAGCTTGCTCAAAGCACCTGACAGTACCCTAGCCACGGCCTGAATGTTTGGCTGCCTTGAAATGTCCTTCACCACATGAATTAGTCTGCCATCCATAATCTCAGTTAACACAAAGTCTCAGACAAGACTAAAATGTATATACTGTTTCTACCAGAACATGACACAAATGATATGGAGTCCTCGGTCCCAACTGAAACCTCTGAGCCTGTATTGTGATCAGCATTCTGGTCTTCTGAGTTCAGATCAGAGCCTCCCATCAAGCTGGGCTTACAGCTCGACAGGCTGCTTGTGCAGCCAGCATCCTCACTCTTCTAAACTCACATAAAATAATTCCAAAGGCTTTTGAACCACGTAGTCAAGGACAGGCGTAGCCAAAACCTCACTTCTCTTGTGCAAATCCATCTTAATTATTTTCCTTGCTGCTGGGACAAAACACCTGCACCCACAACTTAAATGAGGAGATATTTATTTTGGCTCAGTTTGCAGAGGTTTGAGTCCATGGTCCCCTGGCTCCACGTCATAATGGCGTGGCAGATGAGCATGGCAAAGGAGGGTTGCTCAGGGAATGGGAATGCTGTCAGCAGCAAGGGATCAAAGGAGAAGAGAGGGAAATGGACATTTCCAGGCCACACCCCCACCAACCCATCCTCTCCGCCTCCCAGGCGTCACCTCCCAGCATCACAGTTAGCTAAAACCTCATCAGTGAACCAGTCCGCAATACGTGTCACGCCCCATGATCCGCTCACCCCACAACCCCTACCATAGCCATGCAAGGCTTCAGGGGCACTACACATAAAACAATGCCTCCCACCCAGCAATTTAGCCAAGCAAGTTGAGACTTTATGTCAGCACAAAAGCCTGCACGCAGATGTTTATATCAGCTGTATTCATAATTGCCAAAATTTAGAAGCATCCATGATGTCAGTAAAGGAGTATATAAAGTATTATATGTTTGGATAATGGAAATTTATCTAGTGGTAGAAAGCTATCAAGACATGGAAAAAACTTTAATGAGTATTATTAAGTAAGGGAAGCCTACGTACTGCATGATTCCTTGAGTATGACATGAAAAGGGCAGAACTACTGAAGCAGAGAGTAAACACGACAGCCGCCAGGTGGACGGGGGTGGAGGGGTGAGCAGGGGGAGCACAGAGCATCTGTAGGACAGAAACAATACTCTGTGATGACGCAGTGGTGGATGTATGTTGTTACACACTGGTTCAAACCCATGAAGTACTCAACACCAAGAGAGCCTGTGCTGCCTGCGGACTGCAGATACAAGCGCTGCGGTGACGTAGTTCATCAAGTCTAACAAATGGGCCCCTCCAGTAGAGAAGCCTGCGCACACCGGGGCCAGGGGAGGCAGTGGCAAATCTCGGTACCTTCCCCTCAGTTTTCCCATGAACCTAAAACTGCTCTTAAAAAGAAAACACAAGAAAAGTCCCTGAATATGTGGCCAAGAAACTTTCCCCAAATCAAGCTAAGTGTCCCCACTTTCTAAGCACATAGCCCACCACCTCCAGCCCCTCTGCTAAGTTCTACTTGGAATGTTTTCATGCCCTTTTGACCTCCCCAGTTTATATATATGGCTGTATCTCAAACAGTGAAGCCCAGCAGGGCAGTTTCTCATAGTACTTTCTTGGACTTGCACTCACAGGGCCACTCATCAAGACTTTGGCCCAGTCCCTGGAACCTCTTGATTACCTCTTAGACAAGCGTCCATTCCTTAACTCTGTAGAAGCCAGTGGGGAAAGTAGTAAGAGCCATCACTAGTGCTGTTAGGCAGTTAAGGTTTTGAGTCCTTAGGATTTACGCTTAGGGCAGCATTTGCAAGTTGAGAGCGTTAGGAAGCTCTCAGGAAGTCTTCCCTCCCTCCCTCCTCCTTTCTCCCCCTTCCTTCTCCCAAACCAGCTGCATCAGTTACTGTACATCCAAAGGCTCTTAAAATGCCCTGCAGAAAACAGTCCTCTCCTCCTGCCTAGCTGACCCTAGAAGCAGCAGCTGGTTAGGGATCTGACAGTGCTGTGGCTGGCGAGTGCCCGCTAAAAGCTGAGCCTTCAGTGTCTTCCAGAGGCACCGCTGGGTGGGACCAAGCAGCCCTCTCCCCTGGCTCTCTGCTGAAGGATGAATGCAATCCTCTATCACAGGCTGAGAAATGACGCTTTGGGGCAATCAGCGTTGACTTTTCCTCACTAGGCTGAGGCAAAGGAGCCCAGACTCGTCCTGAAACTGCCTAGTCTCTAAAGAGCTCACTGCAGCCCACCGCTCCAAGTGCCCATCTGCCTGTGCCAGCGCAGCATCTGAGCAGCACCCAGGGACTCTGAGGCCCGGAGCAGCTCCGATTGCTGACACACATGAGCAGTGGCCCTCAGTCAGTCTCTCAAACACCCCCACTTATGCTGGAAGCTGGCCAGAGCAGTTCCAAAACTCCCCACTGCAAGACGCTATAGCCCTGCCTCTGAGGCCAGCAGGGCCTGGGTGCTGGGCATTCACAGAAGCCAGTTCAACAAGAACTAAACAAACTACTCCGAATGCACTTCACCAGCCATGGCCAAGAGCCTGGTTCTTGCCCTGCTCTTTGGGAAGGTGAAAGGTGGAAGGGCAATGGCTGGGTACACAGGACACCTCAGCAGCAACCATGCTGGTTTCTTTTTATTAGATCACTGTGGTAATGCTGACCTTAGAGCCCTATCTGGGCTACACCAAAAACATACGCATATTTCATTCTAAAATCAATGCTTATCCTTGACGTGGCTTTTCCCCATACAGGCATTGTGGTGACCCAGGAAGAAAGTAGTTGGAAAGGAAGAAGAAACAAATCAGTTAAATGGATGGGTCCTCTGCTCTCTTCACTGGGTTGTTGTCTTCTTACAAACAGCTGAGTTTGTTGCTGAGTTTTAACAACAATAAATGAAAACTGTCCTGGGAGGTTTGCAAACTGACTCATCGTCAACAACCACCAAGCCCGTAGCACTCATTATTAAGAAGACATGATAGCTGGCCTCAAATACATGAAAAGAGATGTCCTAAGCTGGGCTTGGTGGCACACACCTGTGATCCCAGCACTCAGGGGGCTGAGGCAGGAGGATTGTTGCAAGTTTGAGACCAGCCTGGGCTGCAAAATAAGCTCAAGGTGAGCCCAAACTGCATTGCGAGACCCTGTCTCAAAAAAACCACGCGAGAGGGGGAGAGAAAGAGAGAGAGGATCCTAGTCATTTTCTTATCACTGAGACACAATACCTGACACACACAATCAAAGGAGGTGGAACTGAACTTGGCTCATGGATTCAGAAGTTTTAGGCCAGGGAAAGCCCTGTCCTAAGCCAGGAAGCAAAGAGAAGGGAGGAGCCAGCCTCGGAGCCAGGGTTCAGGCCCCGCCCTGGGAACACTCCTCTGCCAAGCAGACCCTGCCTCCCTCTGAATTCCTCAGTGGATTATTCTGCTGAGGGGCACACCGCCCTGGGTCCAGTCACTTCCCAAAGCCCACTCTCTAGGTATGGCCTAGATCTAAGCCGTACCAAGACAGAAAAAGCACGTGGCATTTCACCTGAACGCAAGGTGGGGCGGTGAAAGTCACCAACACGTTGGTTTCACTTTTCCTAATCTGTTAACTAGTGAAGAGTTTCAGCCTCCGCAAGCTGATCAGCCACAGGACACGTGACCCCTTAAGCGTCCCCTTCCTTAGAGCTCTGGAGACGTCCACACAGTATATCCAAGACCATCAGCACAGCAGAATCCTCTGAAGTTCAGGTCAAAATACATGGTGGGTTAGATAGATGACTTAAAAGTCTTTAAGAAATAAATTCACACAAAACATGGCAAAAATAAAAAACGGCACAAGGAACATTCCTTTTCCAGGATTCACTTACCATTAGCGTTTTATCCTGTTTGTGTCACCCTTTGCCTGCCCGCTCTTTGTGCCTGTGTACATCTCTTTTCTCTGAACCTTTTAGAGTCAGTTACATAATCATGGCTCTTAATTTCCAAATACTCCAGCTGGTCTTTCCTAAAGATGAGAATATGCTCTTACATATCTTCAGTACATTTATCTATTCCCTAAACTTATACCTATACCTTACTGAACCATACCATTTATGTTTCAATTTTGTCAGTTGGTGTAATAATTAATGTCCTTCATAGTACCCTTCTACTTCAGAAAAAGATTTATGCAAGATGGGATATTGCATTTTGTTGTCTTATTGTTTTAGTTTCTTGTCCTCTCAATTCCTTGTTTCACGAGACTGATCTTTTGAAGAAGAGTCCCTCTGGTAGGCCGAATAATGACCCCCAAAGACACCCATTTACTAAGCCCAAGAACACATGAAGATGCCACTTGGCATGGTGAAGGAAATTTGCAGATGTGACTAAAGTAAGAACACTGAGTTGGGAGGGTTGATTATCCTGAATTACCCAGGTGGGCACTATGTGATCTCAAGAGCCTTATAGGAGGGAGCTGAGGAGTCAGAGAGCAGATGGAAGAAAGGCGTAGAAGGTGAGCAAAGTGCTTGCTGTCCTTGGAAATAGGAAGGGGGCGACCAGCCAAGGAACCTAAGTGCTCACCACAGAGGACCTCACTGTGTTCCCATCTGCTTCCTCCACTCCCTTGACCAGCGTCTGACCAGTGCTCTGGACCCAAGAACTCCGAGTGCCAGAGCTGTTGCTAGTGCGGAGACAGGAGAAGTGACCCCAGGTCAGTTTCCTGGACACCTTCACTTCCCATGCTAGAAGAGCAGTTCTAGGATGGAGCATTTTGGGCACCAAGAACTCAATGATCTGGCTCTGCCTTTTTTTTTCATTTAAAACTAAGAAATTTCATCAAAATATTTAGATCTTGAGCTTTATCAATTTTACCTTTAACTCAGAGTTTTTTAAATCTACAGACGTGGGTCTATTTTTGACTTAGCAGTAAGAAGAACCCAGACTCCTAAAGACCCCCACGCCCTGATCCTCGGAAGTCGTCAATGTTATTTCCAGTGGCAAGGGCACTTTACAGCTGGTTATGATGTGGCGAGGCGGTGAGTTGGTGACTTTCACCCTCCCTGCATCTTTTTTTATTCTGGACTCAGTTTTGCTAGTTTTGTGTTTGTATGATATTCTCTTTTCAGTACTCTCAGCTGAAGTGTGGCACAGGTGACATCAGGCTTTCCTGTCCAGAGGGGCTGCGGTTCCTCAGTCTCTCACAGCTGACTTCTCAGTCAGATGCCCCTTTCTTCTCTGTGTAAATATGACGTCTCCCTGAGGTAAACCCAAAGGGTCATGAAGACACCTCCCCCTCCAGGGGGAAGATGCCCTTTCCCTGCTTTCCCGAGCCATTGAGAACCATTGTGACCCCTTTCTTCGTTTTCCAAGTCACAGTGGCAGGTGGAGCCCTTTACCCCTCCTACTGGCCTTCCACAGATTACCCCACACAATACACGTGTCCTGTACTATCTGTCCACCTCCCATCCACACGGGGTAGGAGGTCCTGCAGGGCAGTTTTTAGCCACTTTGTTCCCTGGAGTATTCAGCATTTGGAGAAAGTCCATGGAGAGTGTGATCAGGCAGGGCCCTCATGGGGTGCACTGCCAGGGTCTGGCTCCCTGGAGGAAGCAGTTCTGACTTGAAAGCCAGAGTGGGGGCAAAGGAGGACCGCCTGCTGCAGGAGCCCTCTGTGTCCTTGCTTCCCGAGCAATGAGCAACGAGGAACTGTCCTCCTCCTTATCCGAAGTGGCTCCACTGCCAAATTTCAATTCAAAAGAGCATTAGGAGGGGAAAAAAATCCATAATTTCATGGAGTGTTTCCTAGAGCAATAAACACAGGATTTCCTGCATTGGAAATCACTTCAGTCAATTGCACGTTCCCTCAGAAACACTGTGGGGACAGATTGGGACTCCACTCCCCTAGGTGTGAGTCTGGCTGGACAAATGGTTTCCACCAGCCCCAGCCCCAGCCCCAGCCCCAGCCCCAAGGCCAGGCCAGCTCCCTCCCCCAGCCGGCTTCTCGGCCTGCTGGAATCCCTGGCAGCTTGGCAATGAATAAAAAAGTACACTGGCTTGGCAACAAGTACTTCTGACTCCTTTGTTTCAGAACTGCAGAGAGAGAAGATTTGGACGGTGAGTTCTGTGTGTTTGAATGCTGGCGCTGGTCTCTGGTAGGGAAGGATAAACTTCCCAACTTAAACCTTGACAGGAAGGAGGCCTCTGTCAGCAGCCTGCAGGCAGGCCTCTCCTCCCCTCAGAAACAGCTCTGGCCACACCAGGGTAATCTGTAAATCGGAACAAGAAACAGCTCTTTTCCCCATTTCCCATGCCTAACAAAGTGTTTGTGACGAACTGAGGGAGTGGAATTCTGTCACGACTTCAGTCACTCTCTGTTTTAGAAGCGTTTTCTTAGTGAGTTGCTTCCGGAAGTGTGGTTTTGTAATTGTGAGCACACAGTGTTGGCCTGAAATGCGTTAGTCATCCCAGTGAGGCACCAGAGAGGCACAGCAACCACTCTAGTGGCTTCCTAAAGACAGAAAACACAAAATATAGTAACAGTTCTATAGAAATGTGGTGCAAAGTTACCAGGGAGGAAATCTTCAGAGCAAGCATTTATCCTGCTTTTTCTAGAGTGTTGCCCCAGGTGCGATCAAATATAAGCAGCTACATCTCTGGACTTAGTCCCTGTGGTGCTGTACGTGTTTGGACTCAGGGAGCACAAATTATAGCTTCAGTGAATTGCTACCATTTATTTCATTAGTTTTTGGGGTTTGATTGTTGAGAATCCAGTGATATTTATCTGTTTACCACATGTCCAAGCTTTAATAAATTTATGAAAATTAACTATTTAAAATATGACTATGTGAATTTTCATGATTACTATTGAGAGGGGAATTCTCTTTTAGAATAATAATAGGAAATCCCATTTTAAAATGCACTATAATAAGCATTTCCCATATAATGGCCCAATAAAATCTCAATGAAGCATATTTTATAGATGAGAAAATGGATAGTCAGAAAAATTAAGAAACTTAACCAAGGTCACACTTAATTCAACCAGTTCTAACCCAAATCTCTAGGCTCTTAGCAAATATTCAATTAAAAAAACTACAAAAGACACTTCCCTTACAGCCACTCACCCAATTATTTTGCCTTCCATGTTGCAATTGCTGTTTTCCAAGTTCAAACTTGGAAAGGTGAGAAGACCCTGCAGTAGTTCTCTGGTACCAAGGACCACTACTGGTTTTCACGTGAGAATTCTCTGATACCGTACTGAAAGTTAAAGGAATGCTGGCAAGTGAAGTGGGCTTTTTTCCTAAACAGGAAATGTGTCTAACAAGTTAGTGCTATTGAGAATTTGAATGGACAACAACACATTTTTATGTGTATATATTCAATATTAGTAATTTTTATTATTTTCTACTCCATGCCCATCAAAGGAGGTGTGTTTCATATGCATTTACATGTATTTAAAGGATGATTCCAAATTTAAAACTGTGTCTAATTGGTATAGGGGGACAAAACTCCCAACCTACTATAAGTCCGGTATGATTTCATGTTCTCTAAAATCGAAGAATGAATTTTAGGAACAATTGAGGTTAACAGCAGAATATATTTATTGAGGGAAAGATAGTTTCTGTCTGAGAGAGACAGAAGGGGTCCCAAGTGGGCTGCCAAAGTCCTCCTCTTTTCTAGGGATTCTATAGAGCAAAACCAAAACTGAGAACTCACAAGGTGAGCATAAGGTAGGACAGAACCATGGTCAACCAGTAAGATTAGTTACTCAGGTAAAATTGATTAAACCAGGAACAAATGGGGAAGTGAGTCACGTAGTAAGTGGGCATACTGAAAGAACAGTAACTCTTCCTATAGGGGGTGGGATGGTGACTCCTGGTTTCCTCATGGTGATAGAAGCCTATTTAGAGTATCAATTCTTAGGATGTGGGTGCATTTGCTTGATCTCTTGTCTTGAGGTCTGGCCTACAGCGGGCGTGTTCTGCCTCCTTCAAGGTTGCAAGCCATCTGGGCTTCTGCACTGGCTCCTTCGAGGGCCTAGCCCTGTCTGACTACTTCTAACTCAGTTGCCTATAACAGAAAGAGGTCGAGCAGAACTGCTCCATTGCTCATACCACCCTACTCTACAGAGGTGAGACTCCAAAGCTCCTAGTGAAGTAGAGACATACATCTAATGTAGGACTTTTTGACACAAGATTGAATGTAATCCAATATTTAGCAGCAGACACCTGTCTTCTCAAAAATAGGTTTGCATTTAATAAATGAGCTGAAGTCACGTAGCCATCAGAGAGTTTCAAAGTAGAGTTAGTCCCATCAGGGCTAGGGACCTCCATTTTCCAGTTGAAAGCCTTGTGGCGTGATGGCCTTAGCAAAGAGTAACCAGGACAGCAAAACACTGAATTCTAACGTTCAGGTGGGAATTAGTTGTTTAAGTCTTTAAATATAATTTCCATGGGAAATCATGTTGCAAACTGTCACGTCTTCGACTTAGCTTTCAAGGGCTTTCAGACAGTATTCTAATGGCTCTAGTACAGTGCTACATGGAAAAGAAAGGAAAGATTTTTAAATTTGAGCTTGTTTATTTGCTCCTCTCCCCAGCTTCTGAGAGCACTTCACTGCCAGTCTGCCGGGTTCTCTCCCCGTGCACATCTCCTCTTGGGCCTGCTAACTTCCCAGAATCACAGTTATCTTGTGTGCGTGTTAGATTGGAGATTACTAAGCTCCACTTCTTAAGTAAGCATTTCTAGAAGCAAGTGGGCAAGGACCCTGCATTTCACACAGCTCCCTGGGTGATTCATTTACATGCTGAGGTGTGACAGTCACTCCACGAAGTGATTTGGTTCTAAACACCTACTGTTACCTCCACCCCAAATCCAGACTTCTGGTCACTCAAGCTGGCTGATTGCAGCTACAGAGAAGACAGAGACCTGGGTTACTGTGATTTTTGCTGAAGTTTGAATGATGGCATCTCCTTCTGCTTTTTTCCCTGATGGGTCCTCTGACCTAGCAACTAGGTGTGTTTTATTTTTTTTTAGATAGCAATGACTTTTTTCAAAAGTTGGCATTGCTATACATAGAGATCTTTACCCCACTTTTTAAATTTTAATAACATTTTATAACCTATTAGGTATTTTGTGACAAGAGAATTTTAAATGACTACTTATTATTTAAATGTTATAAATATGACAAGCTATCTGATGAACATTATCTCTATTATAAATAAGGTTCTGATGAATGAATATTCTTGAATATAAATTTTTGACAGACTCTTCTCTTTTTCCCTTGGGGATCATTTCTGCAAAGGAAATCCATAATTTTCTCCCCCTACAGGGATTGCCAAACTGCTTTCCTGAAAAGATTATACCAGTTTACACCCCCAGCAGTTGGGTGGAGAATTTCCTTTCTCTAACCACACCATCATTAATACTGAGCAATATCAGAATGAAAAAAGTCTTAGGTATTTTTTAAAAATGAAGAATCATCCAAGTTGTGACTTCAAAGAACAAAGAAATAAAGAGACAGAATGAAGTTATGGGAAGCTGCACAGAGTCACGGTGACCAGTGACTCAGGAGCTGGACCATGTGCTGCTGCCGTGAACTACACCCCCGGGAAGGCCAAGAGGATCACGAAGCCGCAGTCCAGCAAAACTGGAGATGCCTCTCCCACACATCTGGGAGAACTGCCGAAGCAAGGGCTCACACAGACGAGATGTCTAGGTCCACCCAGAGGTTCCAGCTCAGTGCAGCTTAACTTTCTTCTTGATTGAAAATCTCAAGTGAGTTTAACAAAGATGAGCTAGGCCCTTACTTGGAGGCATATGAAACTACAGAAGGGAAGAACATCTCTAGACTGGCAACCTTACAAATTTAAACTTATATTATCAGAGGAAATTACTCCAGTATTTCTCTTTCCATGTGGAATCCACTCTGAAAAAATTCAGAATCCATGCTGAAAAATTTCAGAACATGATACTGGTTTTTTTTTTATTCTGAAGTAGAATTCCATACAATGATGTATGACTACACTAGCTTTGTCTCACCCAGGGATGGCTTTCATCAGCTGTGTATAATTCTGGTGTGTGAGGAGAACACAGTGATTGTAGCTGGTCGGTTTTTCCCTCTTCAGCCTTGTGAGTGAGTGCTAACCTGGCTTGGTGCTTTGTTGTTCTAACCAGAATATGATAGCAAGTGCTTAGCATTCCAATGGCATATTTGTGATACAAAAGCACCCCAGGTAACACAAACTGCAGTGTGAGAGCCAGAGAAGGTAACTTTTGACATCCTGGGCGAGGACCCCAAGGCTGGGTCTTGCCATCAAGTGCAGTACTGAGAAGAGCCAGTCTGTGTCAGCGTTCACACTTCACATTTACCAGTTCCAATTACCACCTCACTGTGCATTTAAAGGGGCTCCATCAACACTGCTGAGATTCAAAGATCAAGTTCAATGAATTTCTGCTGTTTAAGCAACCAGTTTGTGGTTATGGCAGCCCTTACTAAGTGAACACATCCACTGTAGTATGACTTGACATCACCCCCACTGCACACGCGTGCGCGCGCGCACACACACACACCCTCTGCCTCCATGCCTACAGCGCTCCTGTGGCTGAGACTATTCGTCTTAACAGTCTTTCACTAAGTGAGCTGTGGGTGCGCACACACTCCTGCTTCTCCTTGTAGGTCAAACAGCTGGATGACTCAACTTCGCATTCTCAGGTTACACATCAGGATCTCAATCCAGTGGAATTCAGCAAACATTTATTAAGTACTCGTTATGTGCCAGACTCGCTAGGGGATGAGGATTGGAAAGTAGCAGAGGAGCTGGAAAGGAACCAAGTGGAGAGAGGGCTTTAAACTAGTCCCTGTCTGGGGAGTGCAGTCAGGCGCGGTGTAGGGCTCTGAGGGAGCAGGCTTTAGGAGCAGCAGAGGGAGATGACTGGTTTTGCCTGAGGGAGTGAGGGAGGATTTACAGAAAAGGTGAATTGAAAGGGTGAGTTGGCGGTGACAGATAAAGAAGGCAATTCTGACTGAAAGTATCAGGGTGTGCCAAAAGACGGGCGTCTCTAATGAAGTAGCTTTGGAGGTAATGAGAACTTCAGCGGGGGAGAAAGTCAAACAGCTGCACGCATCTTGGCTGGAAGTGGTGGGAGCGCGCTGCCTGGTGCACGTTACCCTGCGGCCTCCCTGAAGCAAGCAGATGGTCTGCGTAGACCGGAACCACCAACCCCAGTCCTGCTCCTGGGCTTCTGAAGGACGGAAGGGAGTCACACAGGGACCAGGATCTCCATGTACACCACACTTTCCCAGGCCTGACTGTTCCCTCCAGGGAGCTGGAAAGGAACCAACTGGAGAGACGGGCTTTCAACTAGTCCCACACATCTGCTCAGGAGAACATAACATCTTTATTGCTGTCTCCACGTCCAGGGTTCATTGCTCTTGTCAGAAACCCTGATAGTGTTCCTACCCCTTTCTGTGTGGTCACCCTGAATCTGTGTGTTTTGGCAAGTAACTGCTATTCTTCCTATTTATGGAGTGTTTCCCATGTCATTCACTCGCAGGCTTTCTGTGGTCCAGTGGTCTGTCAGGGCCCAGCTGGCTGGCAATATGGAACAGCCATTAACACCACAGATGACTTTATAGCCTCTGTGTCCAGCCCCATAGTTAAGCGTGCTCAGATAAGTTTAAAACACATGTATCTGGCAGGGGAGCAGTGCTCATTTGTGATAAGTGCCTTTCAAAACATATCAAAGCTAAAAATAAAACTACTTTACCAGCCAAATTTTTGGCTGTTCAGGATATAGGAGCATATAGAAATAATTTGGAAAAAGTATTTCCTGACTAATCTAAACCAACCCATAATCCTTATAAGAATAAAATGTCCAGCGTCCTGAGCAAAGAGCCAAAAGACCTTTGTCTATTCATCTCTTCTGAAATTTGCTGGGTATCTACTCAGATGCTGAGTTTCCTCTTTCAAACAGCATTTTTAGCAGCTGTGTAACCATTAACTAGCCTCTCTCCTCATCTCTCAATAATCTTCCATCTTGCTTAGACTGCTTTTATAAATAACAGCGTTGTTGGGAAATAATTCACATATCATGCAATTCATGCATGAACATACACAATTTAATGGCTTTAGTATGTTCATAAAACCGTGCAAGGTTAGTTATTTTAGCACCTTTTCATCACTCCAGAAACAAACCCTGCATCCAGGAGCAGTCGCTCTCTACTTCCCCGACTGTCTCCCCAAGCCCAAGATAACCAGGAGTCTCCAGTCCACAGATGTGCTATGCTGGACATTTCACGTTAATGGAATCATATAATATGAACTCTTTTGTGACTAATTTCTTTCACTTAGCATGAATGTCTTCACAGGTGACCATGTTGCAGTTATTTTGGTATTTTATCCCTTTCTTCACTACTGAATAATACTCTATTGTACAGATAGAACACTTTTGCTTATCCTGTCATCAGGTAATGGACATTTGGGTTTGAACCAATAGCTAACTTTGAACTAGTAAATAACACTGTGCAAGTTTTTGTATGGACATGTGTTTTCAGATGTTTCACAAGAGGTAGATTTGCTGAGTTGTATAATTTTGATCCATTTCTCAGTATGGGATAAGGATATCCCAGATTTCATATTTGACCAGTAACACTGCCCTCATAGACTTACAAAAGGTCCATTCTGTTGTCAACATTCATACATAAGTCTTTTGCACAAAACAAGAACTGGTAATCACTCTGGTAATAACCTCTGATATATGAAGCATAATCAAAATACATAATGAATGTCAAAAATTTTTTAAATTTATGACAGTAAAATATAGATCATCATTAATCTCCTCAAAATATTTCCCCTCAGACTACTCTCCATCACTTCAAACTCATTTATCCAATCATTCTGAGGCAGTTCTAAAAGTTCTCCTTCAAGAGTCTCTTTATGAGACATCATTTCAAAAATATGGTCATGCATTGGGGTTACCACAGCTTACCACAGTTACCACAGCTGGGAATGAACAGACAAAGGGGCCTGAGGCTCACAGAAGGCACCTCACAAACTTACCAGCCCTAAACCTAGACAAAGAGAGCAATGACTGGCTGGATTCCAGGACTGCAGGTTTTCTTTTAACCACTCATTAAAATAAAAAAGAAGAAGAAATGTCACACTGTTATCAAGTGCCATCCAATGGAAAGATAGACTGATAAAAGTACTTTGGTGTGTCCATATCCATCTTATTCGCCAGATCTGGCACCATACAACTTCTGATTCTACTTCAAAGTCAAAATAACCAAGAAAGGTAAATATTTTTAATCAACTCAGGACCTCAAGGTCGCCATGACAGTGAAACTGAAGATGCTCAAAAAGGACTTTCAGAGTGCTTCAGAAAGTGCCAAGAATCATGGGATGAGCGCTCAAAGCAAAGGAGAGCATTTGAGGAAACCTAATGGCAATGTGTCTTCCACTGTAATAATTTTTTTGAATAACTTAAGTGTTCACTGTATTTTTTAATCACACTTTGTATAGAAGAAGCATTAATTGGTCAGCAACTATGCTGCCTCATAGGATAAGGAAGGTTCTGTGCCATTTGAAATACAAACCACACTGTCGAGAGTTAAACTTTAGTATGAGAAGCTCTTCTCTTTTGTATTATATTTAATCATTTAGTAATAAAATAGAACCCCATGGTTTTCAGGAAAGGCACAGAGACAACAAGATAAGGAGTCCATGCCATTCTCTCTCAATATCAGTGTTTCATTTTTCTGTTTGCAGAACAATTCATTTCAGCACTAAGCATTTGGGATGATCCAGGCTTTGGGCTCAATACAGAGCTAAGAATGTGACTACAGTGTGATCACACTCTTCACAACACCTACACCCAGGGTGAAGAGGCGACTGGACAGGGTGACCCTTACTAATTCCAGACAGGCACAAGGTGTGGTCATTCAGATAGAGAACAAAGTGCTGCGAGGTGAGGACCTCAGGAAATGGAAGAAGTTACATCTGACATGCATCTTAGGAAGATTTTGAGATATAAATTATATGAAAAGGATATGGAAGAATTTCACACAAAAGTGTATGAATAACAGCAAATAAGATCACAAAAGGTTCTTCAGTTCTACATACTAGGCTCAACACTTTGTCAATTTACCTGAATTTTCTAGATAATTTCTTCATTCTAAAACACCAAATAGCACCAATATATTTTATGAAGACTAACTGTAATATATTTACAGTGTTCACCGCAGTTTCTGAAGCATAGTAAATTCTTAATAAAGATTTGGTGTCAGGGCTTGGGTATAATACAAGAAGATACAAAGGAACAAAAAGCAGATGTATAGGGGGCCTGGGCTTTAGTTCCACAGCACAAGCACCTTCCTGGCAGGCATGAGGTTGTGAGTTCGATCCCTGTTGGAAAAAAACAAAAACAAAAACAAAAACAAAACCAGAGACAAGGTAGGAGAAGAGAAAAAGAGAAAACACACAGGGTTCCACAAAACGTAGATGGGACCCATAGAGAGCCCTGATCTGGGATGAGGCGTGGGAACATGGATCTAGGTAGACACAATACGCAACTACATTTGAGTTATGCTTCGGCGAAGCAGGCAGGATGAGGAAGCTTTAGATGGTCAGTGGAGCAGTGTAGTCCTATGGAAAGGTAATGCAGCAGGAGGTACAGAAATTAAAATAAGGAGTGGGTTTCTAAGGTTTTATAAAGGCAGGCTACATCTAGTATATAGCAACTGACTAAATTTCGGAGGCAAGACAGAAGCCAAGCCATGTTGGAACTTACGGGGCTGAGCAAACCAGCAACCAGCCTGCCGCCCTGGTAAGTGGCTGTGGTCTGGCAAGCCTCAGCCAGCCCAGGGCAAGAAGCAAGAAACAACAGCATTTCCTGAGATCCGCGCCATGTTGGAAATTAGGGTGCTCAGCAAACCAGCAACCAGCCTGCCGCCTACTGGGGTGTGGGCTGAGAGTCAAACATACCATACCACCCCTCCACCCCACCCCCACCCCCCGTTTAGCAATTGGGATCCAGGGATCTGGGCACCTCTTGGAAGGTGACCACTGCATGTGGTGCAGCGAGTGGGGGGAGTTTCCTTCTACTATCTCTTTGAAGGAAGATATTTTTATCACCGTTTTGCTTTGTCCTGATTAACGGTGTTGCTCTATTCAATATTCTGTTTTGACGGGTTCTATAGTGTTGTGTATTTCTTTTGATTTTGCTATACCTAGTAGAAGAACAACTAAATAACAAGCTATACAATGGTGCCTATTACTGTTACCCCGGTGACCTGCTGTGATGTTCTGTGCCAATTTCACTACACTGTCTCAATTGGCTTTATTCCATCCTGTTTTGTTGTATATTACTACCTCCAACTTAATAAAAAATGAAATTAAAAAAACAATAGAACATGAGAAAACAAGGTAACAAAATACCTCCAAAAACTCCCCAACTCCACCAGAGCTGATCCATGGGGCATGGATGAGGAGAAACTCAAAAACAAAACAACAGAATTATATAAGGTGATTAAAAAGGAAATAACAACAAAACAGATCAATAAGATACTGAGCAAGCAGAAACGTGATATAACTAAACAGATAATGGACTTGAAAAGCAAAAGGAGGAAAAGAAAGTGTGCTAAAGGATATAACTGCATGTATAAGTGTGTGCGATTAATAACCGTATCACTAAGTTTTTGTTGGATCGTTGAACAGAACTGTTTGCAGCTTCACTGTCCACTTTGTATGCTTTAATTTTGTAACATGAACAACTATTTCTAAGAGGACAATATGTAGTTTATCAACTAGTGATTTCTTAATGTTTTTTTCTTGAAATTCTGTATTATTTCTATCCTTTTATCTGTTTTGCTTTTTTTCTCTTTAAATAAATTTTTTTTTAAAAAAGACAGAAGTCGAAGCTTTTGACTGCATGGGGAGGAGGCCACTGCCACCCGCCCGGAAGGCTGAGCTGAGAGGGAAGGGGTGAGCAGCGCCCCAGACCGCAGCGCTTGGGCCTGGAAACACGTCGCCGTCACCTCCCCACAGCTGTGCGGTGACAGCTGTTTTCACAGGAGCCTCCTGTGCCGATTGCCTTGCGGTAAAGAGAAACAAGCCCGAGCAGTCCCCAGACCTTCCCTGCACCGACAGGAAAATCCCTCACGCACTGCA
>PVJX010023975.1:0-28665 GCA_004027295.1 Dolichotis patagonum | reverse complement strand
AGCTGCCCAGCCTGCACCCGCATGGTAGCAGCTACAACCCCCAGCTCCCACAAAAGCAGCATTTCTGTGGAAGGCGCAAGAAATGTATGTAAGGGCAGTTCTAGCGTTGCACGGTTTGGCCATTATGGAAATGTTTTTGAAGTGAGGGCCTTTGTCTGAATTACCTCACCGTATGTTTTCAAAATTTTTTAATGGAGACGGGTTCTCACTAAGTTGCTAAGATGGGCCAGGGCTGGACTTGAACTTGTGATCCTCTAGCCTCAGCCTCCCAGAGTGTTGGGGTTACAGGCATGCACCACCATGTCAGGCCAATGAGAAATTCTTAATTTCCTTCAGAAATGTGTTGGCAAGCAAGGTGATAGTGATTATCATTGCTACACCCAAGCAGTGGGTCCAGAGAGCCCTCATCAGCCAGTCTGGTGAGACCGCTTCCCTTGGAAGACAGATCGGAAGTCATAGGTGGTTTGCTTTCTTTATACAAACTGCTCACTGGGCAGATTAAATGACACTGCTCAGAAGTACAGAGTCCACCAGACCTCTTCAGAAGAGTCCTGGCTTCTCTGTTCAGTAATCCTATATTTTTGAGGCTTAGATTTATTAAAGCCCACTATAAAGCTATAAAGCTGTAATAGCTTTCCTATTGAAGCAATTTATATTTATGTCCATATTTTCATGCTTTACTCCCCCACATCAAAGGACAGACTAAGCAGGACGCCACACACCTGCAATTCATCACCAGGGCTCTATGGCATGGCCATTCAGGAGGTGACGTATTATTTATATTCTGGGGAACCCTCTCCCAGGCTCTAGGAATCATAGTGGTCTGCGATTCCCCTTGCTTCCGTGAGCTGTGTCCTCAAGCTCCCCTGGACAACACTTCTCCTGCTGGGTGTCCAGAGGACCTGGGCTCCCCTAGCACACCTTCCTTTGCATGGTTGTTTTTGAGGACTGCTGTAGCCAGCACCCTAAAATAAGAGAAACTTTACGGAAGGTACTCAGGGACTCTTGGTGAATAAAGTGAATGAACAGCAATCATTTAGCAGCCCAACAAGAACGCAGTTGCAGTGCCCCTGAGATATCCATGCCTGAACTCCTTCCACCCTGCACACAGAAGCCATGTGCGGCATGCACGTGAACTTGGAACCTCCTTAGTGGATTCCATATTTTGTCTTTGGGGTTTCCCTGGGGTGGGGGGAGTGCAGGTCTTCAGTCTCTGTGGGGTTCATACTTACAAAGATTCTTCCCTGGTAGGGAGGGAGAATTTGTCTGCGTTCACTGAAACATCTGTTATCACAAGTTCAAGCCCAGCCTGGGCAACTTAGTGACTTAGCAGCACTGTCTCAAAATAAAAAATGAAGCAGGGCTGGGATAGGACTCATGCAAAGGCCATGAATCCAATCCCTGGTGCTGAAAACAAAACTAACACAACAGAGAAAAGCAAAGAAAACAAATAGCTCCGTGGCACAGTGCCTGCCTGGCAAGCACAAGATCCTGAGTTTGATTTCCGGCGGGGGAGGGGAACAAAGGCAGATTGATTTGCATAAAGTGGTTAGGCTGGCCCAGGCAGATAGGGGGTCCTCTGTTTCTCAGCCCCTCAGGGTGCTGTTTGCAAGGGTTTGGCTGGCACATGCGTGTCTGGGGATGGTGCTCTAGAGCCTTGCAGAGGGTGTGCAGTTTGCTGTGCGAGTACTGGACAATGAGACCAGCACCACACAGCGCTGCCAGCCCTGCACCCAGCCCAGGCCTGTCCTGCTCTGCACTGCAGCCTGGTATAGTCCTGTGTGCATTGTTTTGCCAGCCGTGGAAACCAAGACAAAGTTCTCAGGACCATGCAGTCCAGACCTGAAACCCTTGTCCAGTGCTTTGCAGGGAAGGACCCACTTCGTAGGGAAGGTTCCCTCTGCCTCAGTGCTCCCATCCCGGGGCCCTGCGCACATGTGGCCCGGGGTGGGGGCTGAGTCACAGAGACAGTTCCCAGAGCATAGTCACCCCTGACGAGCAGTAATGGCGAGTGATGAGTGGCCTGAGCATGAGCCCCTGTGACTCCTGTCCCCGTGGTCACGTGATTACCATCCTTCAGAGATTCGTTCAGGTGTGGAGCGGGGGGAGAGTCTGTATAGGAAATGCTGTCCAGCAGAAGTGTTGCAGATTTCAGATTTTCCGCATGTTGAAATCTTTTCATGTGTAATGAGATAGCTTAGGGATGGGCAGCGAAACCTAACACGAAATCCACGTTGCACGGGCACCTGCCCCACTGGTGGCGGGAGTCTGAGGTAAGGTTGTTAATGCACCTGTGTTCTAAAAGTGACCCATCCCAAGAGGTCAGGGGTAGAATTTTCCACTCATGATGTCCTGTCAGCGCTCAAAAGGTTTCAGTCTTTAGAGCATGCACTTACCATATTTTTTGGGTTAGCGATGCTCAGTATTTTAACAAAAAGAGATAAAATACACCGGGTGTGAGCACTGGCCGGAGGACGCCATCGGCTCATAGCTCTGGGTGTGCGTCACCAGGATGTGGCTTCCGCCTGAAGCCTTCTTAACTGCGCTGTCTGAGGCATCTGTTAAATCTCGGTGTTTGCATAGTGCTGACTTAATGATTATAAAGGCCAAAGATATTTTTAAAGAAATTACTCAAAGATGGCAGAGTATAGTTTGCTTTCTAATTAAGTTAGACAGCTATGTATGGCCCTTTCTAGGAAATTAAACTCTGCAGTGCAACGGCGCTGCCACAGAGAGTTTAGCACCCACTCCAAACTGCACGGCACGGTCAGGGCTCAGGAAAGCAGCACACGCCAGCACCCTCTTGGTCATCATTACTGCACCGCTTCCTCAGGAATCTGCCACAGAGGAGCCTCTGCCAGGCCATGGGTTTGTAGTCTTCGGAGTCTGCTTCAAGGACTAGGACTGCAGAGCAGAGTCCCCTTTCTTCCCACTCTAAATCAGGACAGAATTACAGAGAGAAGCACCGCGGTGATTTCCACACCCTGACAGGGATGAGCAATGGCTACAGTGAACATTTAAATTAAAAGCATGATTACGATGAAAGGCACTTTATTCATAGATAGATGATAGATGATAGATTGATAGATAGATAGATAGATTTTCTCATGTAAGAAGACCACGCAGTATCAAGCCCAGCTGGGTGCAGCATGAGTGACACCTCTGGTTTTGTGGCATTTGCTTTCTCCCGCTCTTCCTGTCCCCGTCTCTGTAGACATGCCGCAGCCTCCCCAGGAGGACCTGTTCATCCTGCCCGATGAGTATAAGCCCTGCTTGCGACGGAAGCGCTCCCTGCTCAAGTCCCACAGGAACGAAGAGCTGAATGTGGAGACGCTGGTGGTGGTGGACAAGACCATGATGCAAAGCCATGGACATGAGAACATCACAACCTATGTGCTGACCATCCTCAACATGGTAGGGCCTGCAGCCCCTTGCAGCCATGGGCGTGACACCTGGGAGACAGTGTGTGTGTGTGTGTGTGTGTGTGTGTGACACTCCACGCTTTACTTGTGGGCTTACATCTCGTAAATAAGCAATATTTTATGAGACGGCTCCTTCAGCTTTACTATGCTCACCTCAAGGGAGGCATTTTTGCAACTTCAGAGAATAAAATAAAGAAGAAAAAATAAAAGAGCTTGACTTTGCAGACTGCCAGTTGGGGAGATGTTTCCAGGGCACCAATGTGACTCTTTACTGGGAGTTTCTAAGAGGAGGTTGAAACATTTCCAAGCCTTAAATCTGTTTTTCAGTGTCCAATGTGTGCTTTTAGAGGACTGTGTAGAAATGCCCTCCTGTTTGAAATCCTGATACTCAGATGACTATAAATTAGTTTGACTATGAAAACTTAGACCATCAAGCTAGCTGAGTATCAGCTCAGACAACTTCTCGAAGTGGCAGCCACAGTAATTATCAGGGAGCAATGAGAGATATGCTAAGCGCTAGCACATCTAGGTGAATTCCAGATCGCCGAAAATATGTGGCACAACACGCGTCTTTAAGAACAGTCTAATAAGAGCACTTAGAAGTGTGTTTTGTGTTCTCCTTCACTGAGTGAAGCACCTCGAGGCACGTCTTCCCCTTCGTGGCATTACACAGTTGTCATTCTAGCATCATTTGTGGTAGATGAAATCAAAGACTGGCAATGGAAGAAACAGGAAACGGGAAGGAGAGCTGCCCAGGCTGGGGAGGAAGAGATGCTCCACAGAAGACCGCAGGGCCCAGCCTATACTGATGGGTGGAAGCATTTGCCCCTGCTCTGCACACTCCTCCAGTGTTTACTTCTCCACTGTGGTGCCCACAGGCCCAGCCCACCCCCTACATCAGCCCATGGGTGTCACTCGTCCCCACCTCTATCCCTGAGCGCCCTGGCACTCATCCATTCCTACTTCTGTTCCTACATCTTTTGCATTTTTTTCATATTCTTACCCCATTTCTCCTTCTATTTCTTGCATCCTTGTCTTGGTTACTTTTCTCATTGTGGAGACAAAATACCCAACACCCAATTCAAAAGAGGAATTGTTTATTTCAGCTCACAGTTTGTAAAGAGCTCAGTCCATAGTAGCTGGCTCTAAGACAGGGAGAAACAGTCCATAGCAGGGTGGGCAAGAGACAGCAAGCAACAAAACCATAGCAGCTACACTCCATTTCCCCAGTACCCCATCCAGCCCCCCCACACCCACACAGGCCTCCCCATCGCCCACACCCAGAACTGTCTAAACCAATCAGCGGACTAATCCAGTGCCAACACCCTTAATCCTAGTACCACACACCCGTGATCCAGCCACCTCCAAAACACCACACCTATGAGTGCGTGAAGCTTTGGGTGACATCTAGATTCAAGCTGTACCAATCCTCTTAGTCCTACTCTGAACATTTCTCTTGTGCTTCTGAAATTTTGTGCCAGGAGAACTTGGGTGTGCATGGCCTATGCAGTCACCACCGTGCGCTAGAAAAATTGTCCCTATATTCTAAGAAGGACACTCACCTCAGGGGCCTGTAATCCCTTCGTCAGCAGTCAGTGATGACAGGCGAAACCCTCACTCCCACTCCAAAGTTCAGCTTTTTACCTCCAGGCAGGCAGGAGGAGGATTCCACACTGGTGGTTAGGTCTGTGTGTGCCTATGCAGCAACACAAGAGCATTGCAGTGATTCTTTCCTGTTTCCCAGTTGGACTCCAAGCTCCCAACAGGCTGGGAAGATGTGACCCTTTGGGGGCTGACACAGATTTGCTGTGTGTTCCAGGTGTCTGCATTATTCAAGGATGGAACCATAGGCGGGAACATCAACATTGCCGTTGTCGGCCTCATTCTGCTGGAAGATGATCAGGTATTCTATTTTTGAAGTCCTTAGTTTTGCTCTTTTTCCAGAAAAATAAATACAAAGCAGTGGGGATGTTTTTTGATTGTTTGTTTGTTTTTGCTTTAATATAACCATTCTATGGATTCTTTCTCTTGGGGAAAGAAATATTTAAATTTTGTGTCTAAAACCATGAGTTTATTTTCAGATCTTTTGAATGATTTTTGTTGCTTTTTCTTTGCTAACAGTGAAAAAATGCTTTTATAAACTTGGAATAGAAGAAAGTGGACCAAAAGAGATGCCTTAAATTCATGGGTGGGGGGTTGTGCTGGGAACGGAGGGCAGAATGTGTGGGTGACTGTGGGAGTTGTGCCCTTTCTGGTTTTTGCTAAAAGACTGGCAACACGTCACAGCCTAGTTGTTAAATGGCACTGTGTGTCACTGCTCCACCTCAGTCTGGCGTGACCCGGCTTCTCAGGCTGGACACTGCAAATCTCACGGCTTTTTCCCTTAGATTTTTATTTTGTAAGGCTTCTGAAAGCTCACGCCATGCAAGCCCACCTTTCCCTGATTGCAGACAAACCCCAGACTGCTCTGGGCTTGGCAGCAGTGGGAGAAAGAATCTCCCCATACCGGCTCCAGAGCACTTGGGCCACATGAGCACCTTGGGCGTGGAGGACAGGGACTGGCTTAGTCAGAAAGGTTCCCATGCCTGCCTTCCCTGGGCTGAACGCAAACTCGGCAAAGAGCGTGCTACACTCTCCTGTTAGCTACGGTTTTCTCGTGTAAAGCAAAGCATTTATAAGGTGAAATCTGAGCCCATCCATCAGGTCTCGGATCCTCTTTCCCGTGCAAGGCAGGATGGGGCGCGTGTGGAGGGCTGTGTCTAGCGTGACTGCTAGGGAAGATGCAGCCTCAGTGTCCTTTGTGTGCCTGTCTGGAGGAGAGGGGTGCGGAGCCAGCCGGGCTTCTCGGGTGACGGGTTAATTATTCCTTGCATTAAAGCGTTTTCACCTTGGAATCCATCCAAGCTGCAGAAGAATAAGCGAGGTTCTCATTTGATCATACACCTGTGCTCACTCTAATTAATGCAGCGTTCCTGGCAGCCACAGCCGAGGAATGTAAGGCATGCCCCGGGCTCGTGTGCAGCGTTAGCTTAGGTGTACTGACTCTGAAGCGCAGCGTGAAAGTTTCGGGAGAAACCACTGGCAGTGACTGCAATGAGACACAGTTCTCGCAGCACCCGGAAGTGACAGTGTCTACCCGAAGGGGCACCGACACCGAGGTGTTTGACCTGGTGTTTGTCAGGCACCCAAGACACACACACCATGTGTGTGAATGAAGCTTAGGCGCCTCGGTGCAGCCCGTAATGACGAGTGTTCCTGCTACCCCCGAATCCCTCAGTCCAGAGCGTTCCGAAGTTCTTTGCTCTGGAATTTCAGTTACTGCATGTGAACTTGATACCTGTGGCCAAGGTTCAGTGTCCCCTGGACAGTGTGTTTCTCGCTGAAGTTTATTTTCCAGAAACGAAACTTTACCAGTCACCCGACCTCTTTTCATGAAGATGCTGCCTTTGTCAGACAGTTTTTAGCACTGCAGTAATAAACATTAAAAGGGGTGTTATCTGGGCACCTGGGATACCGTTTGCCCAGCCTAACTGTGAAAGGAGCGTATCTGTGGCCAGATGTGCTGTTAAGTGTACAAATGTGCAAAGCCATGCATGAATGTGTCACCACAGGTAACTTTGCAAAATGGTTTTGAAAAAGTGCAGAAACACTCACGCACAGACAGTTAGGACCTGGGTTACTGAGCACGCATCCAGAGTCAGACACATTCCAATGGTTTATGGCTAGAGAGGTAGTAAGTGTCCTCACCAATCTGCGTAAGTTTTAGAGGACACACTATCTTTGGGATTTTAATGCATTTGCTTGTGCTCCATTCGGGTCCAGCTATGGACTTGAAGTCTGAGTTACTGACACTGCGGGGGTGACTGTGCCTAACAGCATATGCTTTCTTTCCATTCACGCGGGGGTCCTCCGTCTCCTGCACAGCCAGGGCTGGTGATAAGTCACCATGCAGACCACACCTTAAGCAGTTTCTGCCAGTGGCAGTCTGGACTCATGGGGAAAGATGGGACCCGCCATGACCACGCGATCTTGCTGACTGGCCTGGACATATGTTCATGGAAGAATGAGCCATGTGACACTCTGGGTAAGTCCCTCCAGGGGAGCAGGAGGACTGCGTGTGGGTGCCCCTTTGGTCAGAGGAGGCTCAGCGTTTCTGTGCCTGTCCCATGTGCTTTAGTCATATCTACTGCAGGGGACAGTTGAGGAGAGAGTGACTCTCTGCATGAACTTTCTGGCTAAATGCAAGAGAATGCTTTGACTCATCGAGGGTGCCTCTGCTCCCCACGTGTGAGGCCCTGAGTTCAATCTGCAGCGTGGGATGGGTGCAGGTGGGTACTAAGGAACAAAGCAAAGCAAAGCCCTCCCAGAGCCGGGCATCTCTGTATCTTCTGCTATAAAGCATAATTTCCTCCATGTGTTCTCCCTTTGACAATGGGAACAGTAGATTCAGGTGTATTAAATTCTATGCTGGGAATAGCCATGGTTACAAATATTTACAGAGTCTACAGAAGTGTTGTTCCCCTTTCTCTACCCATGCCTCCGTTTTAAGCAGTGTTTTCGGTGCTTAGAGAGGCAGCGGTATCCTGAGGGCAGCACTCGAATCCTTCCCAAATGCTCAGTGTGGAGAGAGTGCTGTGGTACTGGGGCACAGTGACAGAGCCACTGCCTGATGTGGGGAAAGCCGGTCCTTGGGGAAAAGGAGCATGTTAGTGACCAGGACTCCTTGGGCCAGTTTTACTGCCTTCTCTGTTCCCTCAGTTCTCAGGGAGGGAGTTGTTTTGTTATAAAACTTTCAGATAGGTCCTGGACTAGACAAGTTAGCCCTGTAGTTCAGGAAGAGTCACAGCGGCCCTACTGCTTGTCCTGACTTCAAGGCTGCCTTGGTGGCTTCAGGGACTTAGGTTTTGGGGATGGTTGTCACCTCCCTACCTGATAAGAGAAGGCTCCTGTGCCTCAACTGTCCAAGTCGTGAGACTTATGCCTACCGCCTACTTTTCTTGTGTACTCTGGGACTTTGGGGTTAGGGGGCTGTGAATGGGCAGCTCTGATGACAGCCTGGACACTTCGGGTCAGCAGCCCCTGCACATGCTGTCCAGCTCCTTGCTGGGGGAAGGGGCTCACCCAGCGTGATTCCCCGAAAGGAGAGCCGGCAGCTGCAGCCGGGCTTTCCCAGGCTGCCCCAGACTGTCCTCTGCTGGGTTTCCTCTGTACCCTTTGGCCATGTGACACCATCACTGAGACTATCACAGAGAGCTCCTTGTCACAAATGCAAATTGCTGAGCTGAACATGAAGCTGGTCTTGGGGACCTCCCGACACAGCCGTTCTCCAAAGGCTTTTTCCCTCGGGCATTCAGTAACACAGACGCTTATACACAGGCAGAAATTCTCCTCTGTCTGCAGTACATCCTTTCTTGTATTTTGGCCCAATGATGGCCTGTGCCAGGAGCACTGCATAGAACCATGGATTGTTCTCATGAGAAAAAAGACTCCTGGGGACCTGGGAGTAGATCCCTTTCCCTGCCGTTATTTCCCACCTATTACATGCTTACCCTGGGGGTCCCTCCTTCCTATCTCCCCCAGTGAAGATGAGGACAGAAAATGGTCATAGCAGTGTAACCAGTCAACCTCTGTGCTTCCAGGATTCGCGCCCATCAGTGGGATGTGCAGTAAGTACCGCAGCTGCACCATTAATGAAGACACGGGACTTGGCCTGGCCTTCACCATCGCCCACGAGTCGGGGCACAAGTGAGTCCACTTTCCCAGACGGGAGCCCAGCACCTTTCCTGACTGGACATCACCAGAGGTCAGCACCCAGGCACTAGAACGAGTCTGTGGAAGGGATTCCCAGACTCCCAGCAACAGTCAGTGACCAGACTGTGTCCCTGAAACCCTGACCTTCTGTCTCAGCACCTTACGTGTTTTAAAACCACAGCAGTGTACATGGTCACACTTCTGTCTCTGGGACCATCTCAGATGTTCTGCTCACACGGCACCTAAGGCCGAGGTCAGTTGTATCTGTCTCTGTTCCTCTGTGCTGTGGTTTGAACCCAGTTCTGTGGATTCATCTCCTTCAATAGGGTGCTGTTGGGGATCTCTAAATAAACCAGGATGGTGAACTCCCCTTGCTAACTGCTGTGACTCTCAGGTTTGTGTTTAATAATTTGCAGGGATGTTTTTTTGATACGGGCAGGGCGTGGGGAGCATGGGTGCTGGCAAGATCAGACCAGAAGGAGCTGGTTTCCTCCCTGTGCTCTGTCCCATGTCAGCCTTGGTGGATCTGCAGTGAGGCAGCATCCCTTGTGCCCTGAGCTCAGCCTGGCTAACAGGGTCCTAGGGTCCCAGGCAGGCAGCGTGCAGCACAGATGGCATGGTGTCGTTGATTCTTCTCTGAATAAGCAAATCACACATGGATGCCCATAACGCGAAACATGCCTGGTCGTTTCTCATGGAAACTGTTATTCCTAGATACAACGTTTTGGCTGATAACCTCCTGCCGTGTGAACACAGGAATGCAAGCATTTACTGGCCATGCTGACTGTTCATGAAATTTCTAGAATTGTGTACAAATAGGAATCCCAGTTTTCCTGTTTTTTTTTGTTTTATTTTGCTTTTTGTTTTTACTTTCAACCTGATTTCACTGGCAACAGGAAAATGAGGGCAGTGGCTGTGACTTGTGTTTCTGCAAAGCCGATGTCTCCATCCTCCATTGTAAGTCAGACTGAGGTGACAGACTCAAGTCACCCAAAGCTGTTCAGTGCATGGATGTGTGTGTGCATGTGCACACGTGTGTGTGAACATGTGTGCTTCCATCTACTGAATCCCACAGAGAACCTGTGGGCTTTGGCTCTGTGCGAACTGATGACCTGAAAAGGAGGCTTTGTATCCCATTTCTGATCCCTTAGTCATCACAGGTAATGATTGACTATTTCATTGCTTGAAAAATTGTACCTGTACTTTATAAGGCTTTCAGTTAAGTCATGATTAGAGTTTTAATAGTCTGCTAGAGTTAAAACTTCAAAAACTTTCATTACTGTAATGACATGAGGCTCTTGCTGTCCTCTGGACCATACCTGAATTTAATTAAACAATCAAGGCAGAAATATTTCAATCACCCCGGGCTGAGCCCGTCAGTGCTTGGCGAGCAGCTGAGTGGGGGCCTTGGCAGTGCTGGCCACCCCAGCTGGTGGACTCAGGTAAACTTCAACTCGATCCACCAGATCCACCTGCTGTTAGTCTCGGAGTCAGCCCGTGTGAGCACTGGCGTCTGTTTTGCTTAGGAGTCAATTATTAATATTTCTGTTCCTCACCCAGACTGGGTCTGGATCAATAAAGAATTTGCTCCAAATAAGGAAAAGGTATTTTCTCCTGAACGTGGGACTGGAGTGCAGGGTAAAGGAAGGGGCACTGTACACTGGAGAGGGTGAGCCCCTCACCGAGAGCATTGGTCTGTGGGAGTCACGAATCCTCCTTGCACCCCTGGTGTTTGAAGGAGGTTGTGCAGAAGGCAGAACAGGGAGCTCGGAAGAGCTGAGTCACCTGTGAAATAGTCCCTGATCACACTGAGAAACCAGGAAATATGCATTCATGTGTTTAGTATGTGCTGAATTTTAAAATGAGTGTCACAGCAATAACAATATTAATAATCTGACAGTGGTAATAGTAACAAATTTTGTTGGTCTACCATGTGTGTAGTACATAACACATTTATCATGAGGAGTTGGTGCTGTACATGACAAGTCTCAGCTCTCTTTTCATCTCTACTCCTTTTCTCTACCCCTTACTCTATGTCTTAGTCCCCTTCTAATTTGGGAAAAATCTTGCTACTTACTATCACTTATTTTTTTATTTTGCTCTTTAATTTATTTATATGTTGGGCTTGCATTTTGGCAAAGCCTGTGGAGCCCTTTCACACGCAGCCTGCAGGGGAGAGACGACCATAAACTTACCTGTCTGAGGATGACCAGGCGGTGTGTCCAGCAGGTGTGTCTGCCAGAATGGGGGATGAGTGGGCAGGGTTGTGAGCAAGTGTGCAAGTGTAAATTGAGCATTTCAAGCAAGTTCTCAGATGACAAAGGTATGGAATACAAGACTCAGTAACACAATTTCATAAATTTTTAATTGACTCGAAGGCCACACACCTGCCGAGTTCATTTACTTCTTATTATTTGTTTTAAAAAAGAATTACTTTTGATGCATGGTGAAACACCATTACATGGACAGTGTACCTTTACCTTTGGCCGTGAAGTCCAAGGAGAGTCAAACCTTTGATTTCTATAATTTAAGAATTAAGCAAGTAATGTTGCATCTCTTGGCACTTTTACTATAAAAGACCGGTAAATTGTCCTGCTTTGAAGGTGAAATTTCCTTCCTGAGTTCTGATCATGGGCAGAAGCCACTATTGGGGTAGGGCTGCCTCTCCCGCCACGGCACTGTGTCTTCAGAGCTTTGACTCAAAGCAAGGTTTCCGCTAACGTCCGCTCGGTGGGCCTCCTGTTGGTTCCCTTTGTTTCCATCTTAAAATGTTTTGCGGATCCTGCAGAGAGCCTCTGCCAGGAGCCAGCGTGTGGATCTGAGTCGGAACCAGACGCTGGGGCTGGAAGCAAGATGTGCCTTCTCCTTGCGCACCCAGAGCTGAACCCAGATGGCTCTGCTGCCCGAATCTGAAGGAATTTCCTGCCTACATGAAAGCGCTAGACTTGGACGTGTGGTCGCTCAGTGCAGGTGCTGAGGATTTGGCACAGAAGTGCCAAGGGCTGACCTGCACACTTCAGAAGTCTGGGCCTGAATCTGTGTGACAGTTCCCACTTAAAGGAAGTCATGCTGTGGGCTGAGCAGTGCTCTGGGACTCAGGTTCCAGGTGCCCCTTGACCCTGCCACGCCTCAAAGTGACAAGCGAGTGGCTGCGCCTGAGCGGGGCCTGCCCTTGCGTACGTCTTCCATCCTCGAAGCTGGCAGAGTGCAGCGTGCTCCTCGCCCAGGCTCAGCCAGCGGGAGCAGAGGTGTCTGAGCTGCACACTTCGGGACCGCCCTGCATTCTTGCGTCAGACCTCCTGGACACCCCCAAAACACATCTGCTGTGCTTCAGAGGGCTCAGTGTCCACTGCGCTGTTTCTTGTCTTTCCCTGACTCTAGCACATGATGTCCGCTGGGCCGGATTTGCATTCTCTTGGCGAGGCACTGTGTAGGTATCTGTCGAAGACTAGGGATTTGTGCCTTCCCAAAACCGATGAGAGCACAAAGTCGTCACACCAGGCAAGGAGTGAAGGAATGAGGGCTGTGTGGAGCACCACTGTGTGGAGCCCACCCCGGGCAGGCAGGAGAAGCTTCTAGAAAGGATCAGAGAGAGCATGGCCAGGGGTTAAGCGATAGCACTCTCCAGGTCAGCCACGTTCCCAGCATCGCCAGATGCCGGTCAGTATTTGATGGTGATGCGTCTCACAGTGTGTGACTGCCCTCCACGGGTCAGGGAGGCACTTAGTGACATGAGGAATTCGGAAGGTGTTGGGGACACCCGGTCCTTGAACCTCCTGTGCTCTTGCGATTGTCACGCCGCCCTCAGGACCCCAGCACCCAGGCGTCTGTTCTTACCATTTGCACTGATTATCATTATTAAGAGTTCTTGCTTGTTTCTGTGCTCAAAAGTATTTGAAATCCATTGGCCTTGGGCCTTTGAGGAGCCCCCCCCCCACGTACCGTGTGTCCCTGAATGACTCCTGTGTGTTGAGGGGTGGAAGTTCTGCGTTTCTCTTTATGAAGCACATGGTGCCGTGGGCTCTGTGTGGCTCATGGAGAAAGCTGTATTACCGCATCTCACACAGGAGGAGAGTGGGGCTCAGGGGCAGATCATTTGTCTGCTGTCCAGCAGCTCCTGGCTGGGTCCTGCACCCTTCCAGCCCTGCGCTCTCCAGCCTGGGCCCCGCTGGTCTCATGATGCCCCTCCAGCTTCTCCCTTCCAGAGGGATGAGCTGAGGTCCCCAGGGAGCCTGAGCCAGGGTCGTGGGCATCCCCGCCCTCAGTCACCACACAGGTGGTGCTGGCCCATGGTTCCCTTGGTGGGTGTCACATTTCCCTAGCCATAAGGTCTGATGGACTGAGATAATTGATTCAACCTCTGCAGCCACCTGACTGAGTCTGTCTTAGTCACTTTCCTGGCCGCTGAGACATAGCACCTGACACCAGTGAGTGAAAGCAGAGACTTTAGTTTGGCTCACAGTTTGCGGAGGATTCAATCTTTGTGTGGTTGGCTGGCTTCAAGGCACAGAACCATGGCAGAGGAGAGCTGCTTATGGAGAAGTGGCTCATGGCATGGGACCAAGAAGCAGAGAGAACAAGAGAGGAGCAGGCTGGGAGGGAGACAGAGGCTTCCAGGTCTCACCTCAGGGACCCACCTCTTCTGATCAGACCTAGCCCCTAACAGCAAGTCAACTATAAACACCTCTGACCCAATTGCCTTCCAGAACCCCACTTATGAGTGCATCAGTCTCCTGAAGGACATCTAGATAGAAACTGTTACATCATCATGGTGGGAATTTTATTAGTAATGAGTAAATACTTACAGTGTTTGAACCATCCCAAAAGTACTGTGGAGAACTTTAAAAGCATCTACCAATAAATGTAATTATCAGATCCAATATAGTCCAAATTTGGGTTTATATTCAGGCTCGAGTTAGTATTATGGCTGAAAGGGTTGCCTTTTATCCAGCCGGCTAGCAGGAGCAGTCACTGTGGTTGGTCAGTCTTGCTGGCAGGCTGCAGGAATGCAAAAGGAAGCCTCAGTCCTTCAGAGACTTAAAGACTGCTGAAGATAGAATATATTTATGTTTTATCATATTGGGTGACAACTATTTTAATAGAGTGTTATAGTGCACAAGAACAAAACTCTATCTAGTGTGTGTGAAATAAAAGCAGTTATATTTTTTGGTGGCCAAATACCAATCTTATCTTCAAGATGTGTTCCACTCATTCTTCCATGACTTTGCTGATGTTAATGACCATTAAATGGGATCCCCATGTGGTCTTTTCATGCTGAGGTGCTGGCACCGGCCACACTGCAGTCTGGGAGTGGGGGACTAGCTGGAAACACTCCTTGTGGGTTAGTGGTGCCAAGATTTGACAGGTATAAGAATTCCTGAAGATGAATCAGAATACTGCTGCCTGCCAGATTCTGTCTTAGTTATTTTTCCCATTGCTGAGACAAAATGTCCAATGCCCAAAGTTATGGGAGAACAGGTTTATTTAGCTCACAGTTTGTAGAAATTTCAGTCCATAATCAGTTGATTCCCAGGTAGGGTGTCTTGGCAGAAGGTGATGGCTAAAAGTTAGCAATGCAAATAAGAGATTTTAATAGCATCTTTCTGATGCTTTTATATTGTATCTCGCATGCCAGGATTGGGGCAGTGCAAGCCAATCAGTGGCCTGATTTAGTAATCACCCACCCTTAATCCTAGCACCCTCAATCCCAGCATTGCACCATGAATCAGTCATGAACTATAGATTCAACCACCTCTGAAAAAGCCCCACCTATGACTGCATGAGGTTTTATGGGGACATCAAGACACAAGCCACAAAAGTAACCCTCCACCTACTACTGTATCAGAAATCTACCAGGGCAGGTTGCAGCTTGCCACACTGCATGTGGTATTTCTCAGACTTATGAATGCATAGTGGAGTTTGAGGCCTGATGCTGGAAAAAATCACAGAAAATGCCTTTGATGAAAACATTTAAAAACTGGTATGCACAAACCTGGAGCATTGTTATTTTGATTTCCTTGCAAATTTGTGCAGAAATGCTAATAACTTTATCAAGGCCAATTGCTGGATCAATACACATCTTCGTGACCAGGCTGAGGGCCAGCCAGGCCAGGGTGGTTTGGAATTTTGTTTCCACTGCATTCTCTCCAGGGCAGCTCTCATCTGGGACTTCAGCCCGAATCCTTTTCACAGCCATGACACATTTCCTGTACCATATGGCTGCCTTGGCGTTGATTAATGGCCTTTAATAGAACTTCAGAGCATGGGTGGAGGCTAAAATGACCACATCCACATCACCCTTGGTACTGATCAGGAATTTTGCAGAAACTGGACAATGTTTGCATGCCAGATCTCCTTGGAGACACAATTCAGTCCTGCTCAGGTTCCACCACTGCAGGGGACCTGCCTGGCCCTGGCTTCCCAGTATCCAGGCTCTGGTCTTGTCTCTCTGCATCTCTCAGTCTTGTGATTATCCCTTGCATCATCCCTGCCTTCTAGGAGTGAAGCAAGGTTTAAGTTAGAAGATGTCACATGCTACTAATACAGCTTGACGGTTGACAGTGAGTGCTTATATGTGTTCACTAGTACTCATTCATGTTATATAGTTCTAAACAAAGCAGGCAAATGTGTCCTCAGCCTCAGCAATACACAGTCTCCTTTGCCCTGCTGCATCCCGCTTCCCTCTGTGGGTGTCTTCCTGGCTCCCCGCTTCCCCTCTCCACTCATTAGGGGGCTGTCAGTAGCAGAAGGCCTCAGACCTAGGAACTACCTGTGCTTTTCTTCCTCTGTCTCTCTCACTTTTCTCTTCGCTGTCTGTCTCCCTCATTCTGGGATCGCTCTCATGCAATTCCTAGATAGCAGACATCAGCAGCATGGGTCTCCAGAGACCTGCTCACAGAGCCGCACAGAGCTCCCATGTCCCACAGGCTTTCCTGCCAAGGTGTCACGCTCGCTCCCTTGGGAGAGCTAAGAGTGGCAGCATGGCTGTCCTGTGAACAATGCTTCAGTAAGTTATGCAGCAGCACAGGTCTTCGTGGAGAGGGGTTGTAGCCAGGTCCCTGCACTCTGAAGGTGCTGGGCTGCAGCTTTCACAAGTGTCAGGACGGGGATGCAGCTGGCCCTGTGCAGTGTAGGCATCTCTAAAAGTCTGTTGTAAAGGCCGGGGCTGGAGCCCCAAAAGGAAGGAAGGAAGAACAGGTGCAGCCTCAGTGACCAGAGGTGGCCCCAGCCATGCTCACCCACTGGGCCCCTGTGGAGATGCTCCCTCCAGAGGGACGAGGCAGTTCGGGGACAGAGCTCCCAGGGTGCCCAGCTCGCACAGGCTGCAGAGCTGCAGACCCAGCGGGGCAGGGCTGTGTAAGGCAGTGCCCCAGCTCCAGCCCCAGCACGGGGCACACTGTGTTTCTCCAAACAGGTGGGGAGCTTATGTGCAGAGCTCAGATGCCTGGGTCTCTGTTCCAAGTCAGCAGGGCCGAGCTGAGAACCTGAGCTCTGTAGTTCTAATAAACATTGCAGAAAGCTGTGGAGGCCCTCACCAGCAGAGGGGCACAGAGGGGAGAAGAGGCACAGAGCACATTAGCTTCAGGATCACAAAAGAGATGCTCTCCCCACCCTCGGGTCGGCACTCAGTACGCTTGCAGACATTTCCATGAGTGGCCCACTCCCGGGGACAGCCCTGGAGCACGTGATCCCGCGCCCTCAACCTTTGGCCACCTTGCCTTCGAGGCTGTGCAAGTTCTCGTGACCTGTACTTGGGAGAGGGTCCCGGATGCTTCCAGCTCTGCTCTGCTCCGCTCTGAAGTGACTGTCTCTCTCTTTCTCCTGCAGCTTTGGTATGGTCCACGATGGAGAAGGGAACATGTGCAAAAAGTCAGAGGGCAACATCATGTCCCCGACACTGGCAGGACGCAATGGGGTCTTTTCCTGGTCACCCTGCAGCCGCCAGTATCTGCACAGATTCTTAAGGTAGGCACTCTTTCAGCCAGCCTTTCGGTCTCTCTGCACCTCATGGTCGCTAACGGTGGGCCTCACTTTGGAAGTGAGGCTCAGGGTGTGCTTTTCATAAGGGTCCCTCCAAAGATGTCTTCAGGTGTCCACGTGACCATGGAGTTCACTAAACTCTGTGTGGCAGGGAGGTCGCCAGGTTCAGGTTAACGCTGACCTATTGACTCAATAGAAGCCCTCGAAGCACTTAGCAAACCAAAGCATTTGGCACTTACATTAATTTTGGTCTAAATTTTTCACTTTTATACCAACATATATTTAGTGAATTCCAAAGAAAGGAAGACAAGTGTGTATACTTCTGTGTACATAATGATCAAGAAGAACTAACTAATCTTTTTATCAAAATACATTTTTCCTTTGATGAGAAACCTTAGGTATATAAATCTCATCCCCAACTCTAAACCTTTTAATTTTACTGAAGGTGTTTTAGAAAGTTTTACTGTAACACTATTTCATTTGTATATAGGATACTGGGGACAGAGTTGGACCTCGAAAAAGAAGTTGTCAGATTTTAATTTAATTAGATTTTAATTTAATTTCAGAGACAGAAGGGGCTTGGAGAACTATGTGTAGGTCTTTGTAGGTGGGCTGTGCTGCACGTTTCACCGACTGTGAGTTTACATGCTGGTTCAGACCTTAAACCAAACTGTTTCTGAGCCACGGCATGCTCGGGGCAGGCCGGGAAGACATGTGCTGTGCAGACCAGGTTCTGAGCATCCGGGGCTCCTCCTTCGCCCCAGAGCTGGCTGTCCACTGCAGCCCGCAGGGGATGAGACAGAGTGGGCACAGCAGTATCCCGCAGGGAGGCTCGGACCATGGCCCCAGAGTGCAGGGACAGAGGAATCTGTCCTCCACGAGCTCGGGAGCAGGCAGGTGGGACTGGTCAAGCTGTCTCGTGCCATCCCCCCCCCAGAGCCTGTCGCAGGGAAGATGCTCAAGCCCAGAGGCAGCAGCCAGTTGATGGTAAAACTGAGAACAGAACCCAAGACCCCTGGACTCTGGAACTGACCTCTCTTTACTGACCCCCAACAATGTGGGAACAGCCAATATCCTCGCAAGTTTGTTTCCTCCCAAGATTAAAATTTTCAAGAAAGCCTCTCCTCAAACTTGCTGCTAAGGTTTATGTTGCTTGAAAACCCGTGGCAAACTCGCCTTCCTGCAGAGAGTGAAGCCTTGATTGCTCACTGGCTTAAAGCATCTGAAACTGCCTTGTTTGATGTGTTTGTCGGCTTCCTGATCTCCAAGCAATCAAAATACTGTTATATCCTCCACCAATACATGGTCATCTGGATACGATCCCAGCCATGAGTAAGGCTAGACAGCTAGCTGCAAAGGACGAATCTGCTCCCCTTCATTAGCAGTCCGCTGTGTGGTAGATGGAAAGTATGTGCAGAAAAGAAGTCAAGTGGCCTGAGGTCAGCAGCACAGCTTCTCTCCGTTTGTGGTGGCTCCATGGAGGACAGACGGGTGGTGGGAACCCACCAGCCCAGCCAGGGAAGCCGGGCGTCACTTCCTGTTAGCAAACACCAACTAGACAGCTCCTCATGTCTGCATCCAGGAGGTCTGTGTGGGAAAGTTTAGCTCACTATTTTATATTTCATGACAACATGGACTCATCTTCACTTTGCTTCTGACACTGGACTCAAGTCATACAGATCCGTGAACATGCCTCCCTCCGACCTCATGAGGCCACATGGTTCGTTGCTCCAGAAGGGTGACTGTCCAGGGAGCTGAAGTCTGAGGGGAGCCCGGGTGCCTTGCCACACTCCGTACCCCTTCTGACGATGGGAAAGGATGGTGGCAGGGGGAAGTGAGGGCGGAGGGCTGGCATGTTGACCATCATAGCATTCACCTCTGGGAAAGCCCTGATGTCAGCAAATGATGGAACCTTTCCTGGGGATCCCCATTTTCCTACTGGGAAAATGAAGGGGTACAACTAAATGATGTTCCCAATCCAAACCTGGATGGTCCCATTCATTGCTTAAAGTGGAAAAGGATTTCGAAGTGTCGTTCTGACCTTGCCTTACTGCTTCTGTTGCATTATTTTTGTTGTGATACAAGACACATAGAGGAAAACATAGAGTGTTAAGGACACAGTATAGCATAACTTGTCCAGGTCAGGACAGCGCCTGGTGAGCACCCGGCTGTCACCTCTCCCCTCTCCCGTGCTTACCACACTCCCCCCATGGCGCTCCACCTCTGGCTCAACCAGATTTTTAACTTCCTGTGATGCGAGTCATGAGTTACTATTTTGTGATTATAAGATTCCTCCTCATTGCCACATTTTTATTATTTTATTTTAAAGAGGATAAAACCAAAGAAAATAAAACCAATCAAAATAAAGTAGTATAAGTGCTACAACACTTCAAAACCTTACAAAATCAGCAATAGTTACAGTAATGCCTTTTGTTGACTTCAAAATAGCTGCGGATACCTTTGGACATAGTAAAAATTGAACAGAGAAGAATAGAATAGCAACAATAAAGACACCACAAGAATGCAATAAAGGACTTCAAAATAGGATAATAGTAAATTCAAAATGGCTACCGTAATATATCTCGCTATCTTCCAAATAGCTGTTCCTGCCATCAGATTTAGCAAAATCAAACAGAGAGGGGAAAGTAGTTCTGGTCTTTTTGTTACAACTCGCATCTCCATCTTGTGATTATTTATTGCTAGAAATATGTGTAAAGGTGTCTGTAATAGGATCTTCTCACATTGAACATCTGGCTGTAATTATGCAATTTCACTTTTCCACATAATACTGTATGAAGAACAAATAGGTTTCTTGGAAGAGATAAAATATATTATAAACAATTTCAGGAAAAAAAATGGCCCCTGTGTTTAAATGTAATTAAGCCAAAGATTAAGTTGGATTTCAGGAGAAAAATTTCCTTTCTTTTTAATAAGACATACTGTAAAGTTGCATTAGAAAGAGAGGCGCAACTGACTGGCGTCTTGGGGAACACTTCGGCCATCACTAGTAGCTACATCCCCTCTGTTTCAGCACTGCCCAAGCCACATGCCTTGCTGACCAGCCCAAGCCCGGGAAGGAGTACAAGTACCCTGAGCAGCTGCCGGGAGAGTTATACGACGCTAACACACAGTGCAAGTGGCAGTTCGGAGAGAAAGCCAAGCTCTGCATGCTGGACTTTAAAAAGGCAAGTGATTATTGGCAAAGGCTCAGTGCAATAGGATTCGTAAGATTGTTTTATTTTGCGGAACTGACATTGATGTATTCTGCAATTGTTGGGTGCCTACCAAATGTCAAATCCTGCATGTTAGGGCCGGTCCTGTGGAACAGGAAACACATGTTTCTCTGGCAGAGAAGATGATGGTAGATACTGCTGTGGGTATCAGCTTTCTTTTGAGAACTAACTTGGCCTGGTAGATGAGACCTTTCTTCCTGATTTATCACATGAGAGTTCGGCAATAATTTTCAGTTGGCGTAAGTTTGCAAATTAATACTCTGCATGGTTTTTCAAATAGTATTAAAATATAAGCGTAATTTACTGCATTACAAAACAGCAGCTGACCTGGGACTTCTCTGATTATTAAGTTCCCCAGTAAAGTATTTACAGCTTGGCTTCTCTGGGAAGGTGGTATCCACTGCATCAACCCCAGGGATGACTCCTGTGACCTCCTCCGGGCGATTTTCTATTTAAAAAGACACATCTGCTCTTGCTGGACAGGGAAATCAGAGATTTAGAACTTTCTCTACTGAACCACAAGGACAGCTACTCATAAATCAAATGAAAGTAACTAGCTTTGATACCTCTTTTATTCTGCTTTATAATGAAATCAAAAATACATATACATATACATATGTGTGTGTGTGTGTGTATAGATGTTCCTCCAGTAAACCCCCAACCTTTCGGACACACTGGGAGGGCGTCCGACTTACTCCCCGCAAGCTCCCCTTCCTTCCAAACTCAAGTGGGTCTGACCCGAAAGTCAAACTAGGCTCCCATTCCAGCAGCAATCCTCACCTCTCGGCTGGGCGGTCACCACGCGGAGCAAGGGTATGAAGTCGGTCGGCATCTGTATTTTCCTGGTGTTGCCTTTGTGGTTAGCAGAAGACACAAATTCCCTGAGAAGTTGCTTGCGAGGGTTACTCTTGTGTTTGTTAAGATAAAGAGGCATAAAACTGATGTTCTTTTAAAGATGGAATGTTCTAGATTGTAGTTCTCATCTCCAGATTACCTTACTTTGTGTCCATAGACCACATAATTCATGGTATCCTAATATTTAGAAAATATAGACAGTAAGTCAATTGCAGGATGTCTTTTATTACTGAAGAAATATTTTCACACAGTAAAATATTTGTCTTATGTCTAAAATTTAAATTATAACAAACATATGCACCCTTGTCACCAGCATCTCAACGGAGATGTAGCTTATTTCCACAAAGTCATGGGCACATGGGTATGAATTCTGCGGTGACTAGACTATTGCGGAAACACCTGTTTCTAATTGGTAATATTTCTTACATCCTTCGTGTCTCTGAAATGCTTACTGCCTCTTATCACTTCCACAGAGGCACAATTTAAAATCTCCTGCACTTTTCTTATTCTCCCTTTCATTCTACTGGTTCTGGTTATGTGTTTCTGAACCTCCATATGTAGGTGCATACATATTTGGTATTATTATGACCTCCCAACTCTTTTATCATTATAAAATACTTCTGGTTATGTTACACTTCTTGAATTATCTTACCTGATGTGAGTGCAGCCACATATTTTATATAGGAACATTATTTGCATATTTACTTGTAATCTTCTTAGTCAATTTGTGTTCTTGTATACAACATTTGTGTTGGGAGTGTTCTTTTATTTGATGTTTCTTTTCTGTTCAACAATCTCTGACATTTTAAAATTTATTTAATCATTTTATATTTAGTATAATATTGATATGATGGCATTAAACATGTCATTTTTTGGTTTGGTTTCTATTTCATTTCTTTTTTCATGTTTCCTGCTTTTTTCCTTCTTTAGAACTCAATTATTTGTTAGAAATTCTATTGTTTAAACTGTACTTGCTTCTTAACTTAACCATGTAGTGCTACTTTTTAGGTGCCCCAGAGATTACTGCATCATCCTTAGTTTAGAATCTATAAAAATCAACATTTTTCCACCTTTGTGCAATGCAAGATTCTTACAGCAAATACTCTGTGGGTCACTTTTCTATACCCCATGCCACCACCATCATCTCTTATTGGTATGCATGTTAAAAGCCACATGATGCAGTGATTTAGTTTTAAAATTTTTACTTTTAGAAGTAAGACCATGTTTTTTATTTACCCACATACTTACTATTTAACATTTGTGCCTTTCTATAGATTTCAGTTTGAAATTGATACCTCTTTTCTAGGGCCTCAATAACTTCCTCTAGCATTTCTTGTTGCATTTATCTGCTAGCCACAAGTTATTTCAGTTGTTTATTTTTTAATTGTTAAATGGAACTAATTCACTCGAGGTTTTGAAGATTCTTCTTGCTGGCATTGTGAACATTTTTCCTTCTTTATTATATACTTGAGCAACAAAGCTCAGTGTTTACTAGGCAGTTTTTGCAAATAAAGGAGTTGGTCATAATTATTATCTTCTTCCTACCATTCTGACCGTGTTTTAGATAAATCAATGAAATGCACACACAGTTTATTGATTTCTAGTTGCAGAGCTGCATTTCTCTTCTGGAGTTTTCCCTGGTTCACTTTTGTCCACTTTTTTGCTGTTTTGTCTTGAGTGTATCTCTGAAGCACCACTTTAGCGTAGATGCCCGTGTCCTTGGGATTCAGGCATCCTCTGAGGCCTTGTTCTACCATCGTCCTCCTCTCTTCTCTTCCTCTCACTGCTCTGGGGTGCCTGTGCCACTGCTGTCCTCACGGAGCCCCTCGGCTTCCTGGCTCTGTGCTCGGGCGCTCCTTGCGTTGTGTGCCTCAGAGCCTTATACCCTGCACTGCGCGGCCTTGTCTCCCAGCCCTGACCAGCCGTGTTCCTCTGCTAGGCTGATGGAGCCTCACCTTTGCTGCAAGCATTTGCCCCTTAGACAAGGATGTGCAGGAAACCTTGATGCAGGCTTCCGGGCCTCCCCTCCTGCTCCTTTTGCACCGCTGGTCCTATTCCCACAGACTTGACCAGGCCTTGCCTCCCATCTCTGCACCCCCCAGACCAGAGCCCTCAGCACGGTCTGTGGCTTCTCGGCCAGCATGGCCAGGGCACCGCCTATGTGTTCCCTTCCCCAAGGTGTCACTGCCCCTGCTGTGCTGTCTTTGCCAAAGGCCGGACACAGTCAGTGCATGTAAATTTCCCATACAGCTTTGCGGAGTGGGAAAGAATTTTGCTTATGTTTTCAAGTTTTTATTCTTGTTTTGCTGAAAAATGCACTTGGTAGCACATACCATGGTCAGTAGGGAAAACCTTTTCAAATAGACTCTCAGCCCTTTGTATTCACAGTTTGACATCCTTAGATTCAACCAACTGCAGATAGAAAATATTTGGGAAAGATTGCATTGGTACTGATCATGCACCAACTTTTTCTCTTCATTATTTACAAAGCGATACAGTGTGACACCATTTATTTAGCATTTACAGTGGATTGGTTATTAAGTACAACGGTACCTTGGATAATTGGATATTAAGTACAACAGTACCTTGGTTCACAAACTTAATTCTTTCCATGATTCTGGTCCAAACAGATTTGACAAGAACCAAGTCAAATTTCTCCATGAGGCTGATACTGAACCTAACCATTGAATTTGGATTAGGGCACCTGCCTGGCTTATCAGCTTTTTCTTTGCCTTGTTAGTTATTTCCTCAGTGAAGCTTTAACTCTTTCTAATCAGTATTAGCCAAAAAGCTAACTGAGGCCTTTGTTCTATTATTTCTCTTCCTATCTGTCTCTTTCCCCTATACTATGTATTTTTCTTTTGCTATATTAATTTGCTTTTTCTTTTGGAGGGGTACTGAGGGGTTGAACTCACAACCTTGCACTTGCCAGGCAAGTACTTATCATGCTGAGCTAAATTCCTGGCCTATAATTTCTATATCTATAGCCAGTGTGTCTACTGCCCCAAATCTCAAAATCCAACATGGTGTGACAAGCAGAAATTCTTCATTTTTCAAGTAGATTGAAATATCTTAGAACACTATTAATTAAAAGAGTAATTATTATTGAGATTAGCTCCTGCTGAAATTAATAGCAAAGGTGTATACTTTGTAGCAATGAAATGTGATGATCAGAAAGTTTCCTGAAATGGAGTACAAAACAATAAATAACCAGCAGATTATCAGTGCCTTGGCCAGTGCCCTACTGCATTAGAGTATCTTGGTAGAACTTTGCTGGCCTGGGTGGAGATGGATGTGTGACACGTGAGTAAGGAACAGCCCTTCCTGAAAAGCCTTGTGATGTTTAATTTGCAAAGTCAACGCATAGCACAAGGCATGTGAGTCCTTCTCTTGCATAAATGAATGGATCTTTGGTCTTAGGTCTTCTTGCGTGCGCTTTCACACAGGTACCTACCTGACAGCAGCTTTCTCTGTCTGCTGATGTATCCTGGGTGAACAGCAAACAATTAAGATTCATTGTACATCTGAGGAAAACATCATTTGCAATTGTTTTCTGAGTTTCCCTTTTGGTAGGGTCCACTACAAAGAGTTTGAGGAAGTGAGGTGAGGGGGGCACATACTCTGCCCAAAGATGAAGCACCCTGGATCATCTGGGGTGTTGGTTTTAATTGGGGTCATGTTTTGATGTTCAGCCTCACCAAATCGGTTTTACAGAGGTTGATCTCTGTAAGCAGAACTCTTAAATTACAGGGCCCCTGTGGTTGAGAGCTTTCACTATGACAGCATTCCACAGGCCAAAGACAAAAGTAGGCCACGTGCTCTGCACAGGTTTTGGCTTCCTTCCACCCAGTGAAGCACTGATTACCACAAACATTGTGTCTTTATCAAGTGCCATTGTGATCCATCAACACTGTTTGGTGGCCAGACCCTGAAGTCTGACACAAAAGGGACCAGAATTACTTTGAAATTTGATCTCCTCAGGGCCCTGGGTCTTCCTGTGGAGGTGGGAGCTCCGCCCACTCCCAGTGAGACTCAGGTTCCCTGCTCCCTGACTAAGAATCATGACTTCCTCGGCCACTGGCTGCAGTAACATTCTGAGGTTTTGCTGGGGGCATCGTGGCATAAACAGCAATGGTTGAATATCATCCCTGTACATTATGTCTGGGAGTTCGTAGTAGGTGAGCTGAAGCCTGATAGAAGTGGAGACACTCGATTTCATTTTATTATATAACTTTTAAGACACAAGCGTCTGTATTGGGTTGCCCAGGACAGGACCGTGTTTCATGCCAGACATTTGTATTTATAGTGTCTCAGGGGCTCTCTTATCTGTGGAAGAACACTCCATGGATTGTGTGCTGTGTCAGCTTCCTCCAGCTGTAACATTTATTCCCGTCTAGAGGGGCTGGGGCTGGGAATTGAACCTGTGCCAAGCTGAGGCTGAAGAGCACAGGTGCGGTGAGCCAGCCACAGGTGAGGGAGTGGCTCTCGTGCTGTGGGGTGAGCTCCTGCCAGCACCCTCAGCTTGGGGAATTTCTGCTTAGAAAAACTGGAAGCCACGGCCTGTAATGTCTTCTACCCATGTTGCTTTGTGCTAAATAATGCTCCTGAAAACTAAAACGTGAGGGCTGATATGATATGAGGCCCCTACTGTTATAGACTCCACTTAGAGAACTGAAAACATTTCTGTCCAAGAACTGAGGTCTCTGCACAATCATTCCATGTACTGTGGACCCGCGTGGCCCACAGGAGACCTCAGCCACCAGCCCCTAAGAGCAACTCCAGAACAGCACTATTTGTTCCCTGCCCTAAGGATGGGAGCCCCGCAGAGCATCAGCGCCCACCTGACACATTGATCCTAGTGGTTGATGCACAAGAAACAAGAACTTTAATGGCACGGCAGTTGCAACCATATGAGAGTTTATGCAGTGGCTCAGAGTCAAAGAAGTAGGTGTTGGAGTTAAACCCCTGCAAGTCTGCTTGTGAAGATTCTAAATTTCCAAAAGCTGGTTTATTAGGGAAAACAGAAAAATGGGAGACTGTGTCCTTAGTTCATACCTTAATTCTAAATGTGCAGTAGATAATTAGGTTTAGGAGATTTTAAAAATTGGTTTTATAAAGGTAAACTTAAAATGGATCATTAAAAAATAAAACCCTCTGTGGGATGATTCACACAATGCAGAAGACCTCCTGTTCTTGCATATTTTGAGCCAGGCTCTTCCCATGCAGCTCAGGTTGGTCTGAGCTCACCGTGTAGCCTAGGCTGGCCTGTAATTCATGGCCCTTCTGCTCTAGCCTCCTGAGTGCTGGGATCACAGCTACACCATCCACGTCTGGCTCGAGACGACCTTTCAGCATCGCTGAAGAGACTGAGGCTGCAGTGCTGTGTGTTAAGCAGAACTGTGTTGCCTAACTGCAGTTCATTTTCTCTGTAATGTGAATCACCCAGCAGCCTCACTTCTCTTAGAGAATAGTGCAGCATACATCAAATACTCAGCAGGGCTGTGCAAATGGTTTAGGAAATGTTCTCATCATCCCCAACCAAAGCTCCCACCAGCATTCCAGAAGGGTCAAGAGGCCCAGGTGCAGACTTCTGCAGGTCACTAAATGTTAATGAAAGTAAACACAATTCCTTCAACCCTGACAGCCTTTGTAGTTTATCAGTCTAGGACTCTGCTTTAGTTTCCTGGCAGAGCAGCCCCGGGGGCTTCCTTTGCTTAAGCTCTGCCTCAATCACTCATTCTTCTCCTTGTCTGAGACCATCCCTTTCAGCCTCATAAAGGTCTCCACTCCAGAGTGCCTTAGGCATCGTTGCTTGTCTGACCCCTTCCCTGAGTGCTCCAGACAGAGCGCTTTCTCCCTGGCAGGCTCGCCCTCCACCCTGTCCTCTCCCATCAGGCCCCTTGCTCCAGGAACACCACCCTGGGGCTTTACAGAAAGTTCCTTCTTTGAACCCTTAGGCCCAAACTCAAGACTGCAGATCCAGTGGTATTCATTGTGGAATCCCTTCCCTACCAAGATGTCTTGCATGCTTTACGTTTCCATCAAAGGTTCTGGGAGGGTGGACGGATGGATGGAAAGATGGGGGTTAACGATGGAGGTATAGAGGGATGAATGAACACATGAATGATGGGCAAGTAAACCAACAATGTCCTCATCATTTTTGCATTTAAACATGAAGATTCAGTCTTGGAGAGTTTAGTAGAAGGTAAGATTAAAAACAGTAAAATACAAAATATTGCGTTGGGTTTTCTCAACTGTAATTTTTTTAGTTTGTCACAACGTGTGGATTAAACATATTTTACTTCTTAATTTAGAAAATATAATGTTACATTTATGAAGAGTAAAGCTTCAAGGATGAACTAAGCTGGGCTTCCAGGGCCTTGTCCAGTGCGTTCAGTTTCTTTCCCCTGAACTCTCCTGACGTTTGTATTGTGGGTGCCCAGCTCGTTGCGACACTGATCAGCTCTTTTGCCCGTTAGGACATCTGCAAAGCGCTGTGGTGCCATCGGATCGGGAGAAAGTGTGAGACGAAGTTCATGCCAGCCGCAGAGGGCACCCAGTGCGGGCCGGACATGGTAAGAAGCGCTGCTGGCTGCAGTCTTCCAGGGCGTGTGACTGTGCTTCCTGGGACTTTTAACCTAGGATTGATTTCCAGCAGCTGCGTGCACACCTCTTTGGACTCCCACGTGGAAGTGCAGTCTTTATTTCATAGTGATAGTCGTTGTTGCTTTTGTGGGAATATAATTGACTAGAGATCTGGCGATAATAGATCCAAAAGTTAGGCAGTAGACATGAGTGTACTTATTTAGTAAGAAGACAGTTTAGTCCATTGGTTATAACTGACCAGTAGTACAAGGCCAACATGAGTGTCCCTTGGGTCTCCACGCACCCTTTTGAAGACCACTTTAACCTATGCCTGCCCCTCTGAAAAGAGGCAGAACTACATTAGGGGCAGAGAAAAAAACATGTAAGGTAGCAAGTCTTCTGTTTGTCTTTGTTTTATTTGCTTTGCAGTTTGGGGATTGAACCCAGAGCCTTCGCACCAAGCTACAAGCCCAGTACTTTTTTTTTTTAATTTTGAGACAGAGTCACTAAATGACCAGGTTGGGTTCCAAATTTATTGTCCTCCCACCTCAGCCTGCCAGTGTGCTGGGATTATAGGAGTGTGCTACCATGCTCAACTAAGATGGCAAATTTATTATTTCACCCTGGTACAGGGTGAAACCTCATCATTACAGTTTATCAGCACTGGGGAATGTGGCTTAGTGATAGAGAACTCGCCTAGAATTCATAGAGCACTGGGTTCCCTCGCCAGCTCTTAAAAAAAAGAATAAATTAGCTTCTCATGTAAGAGTAATACCTTCATCTATCTGATTTAACCAGTGATCACATTCTCTGCTCAGAATGTAAAAGTCACTGATGAA
>PVJX010023974.1:5993-28729 GCA_004027295.1 Dolichotis patagonum | reverse complement strand
TATATAAAGGAAGATGAAGATGTGTGTAATTTTACACAAATGTCTGTAAATGAATATCTACAGCACTTCCACTTATCATGGCCTAAAACCTAGAAACACTCCACTTGTCTTTGATGGGTCAGTGGAGAAACAAACTTGTACATCCATGCCACGCAGTAGTACTCAGTACTAAAAATGCAGTGCTCAGTACTATTTATCCACATAGTTGCATGAATGAATCTCAGGTATTACGCTGAGTGAAAGAAGCCAATCTCAAGTATTACATACTATATGATTCCATTTATGTGACATTCTAAAAGAGACTGTATGACAGTGATGGAAAATGAATCAAGGGTTGCCAAGGGTTTGACAGGGTGAGGGAGAATTGGACTTAAAAGAGGTAGCACAAAGGATTCTAGGAGGAGAATGAAACTGTTCTGTTTGGCGGTGGCAGTAGACACACCTTCCAGGGTATGTCTATGCATTGTGATAACTCATGAAACTGTCTATCAATAAGCAAATTCTTTATAAGTTAACAAATATATTTTAAAGAATTTTTAAAGATCAATGCATGTCCGTATCATATATACAATTTTGTTACTATTCAAATATGTTTAGGTGTCTTAATATCTAGGTCATATTTGTTCAACTGTTCCTGAGTTTGTAGGATGTGCTTTTTCCTCTCTGAGTTGATGAAGTTTACAACAGTGATGAGTTACTGAAGAAATTCCTGCTCAATTTCCTTGTAGGTCTTCGTGGTGCAATGGCATTTGCCTTGGCCATTCGAGATACTGCCACTTATGCACGACAGATGATGTTCAGCACCACACTTTTGATTGTGTTTTTTACCGTGTGGGTATTTGGTGGGGGCACCACTGCCATGCTGTCGTGCTTGCATATAAGGTAAGTAGGAACTGGGAACCTTGTTTTCATGTTAAATGCTTATTATGGTTGTTTTTCCTGTAGACATGAAGAGATTTTAAGCTTTTGAAAATCTGTAGTATTTCATTTTTTTCCTTTTAAAAATTATACAATATAGTGTAGAAAATGATGAAGCTATGTAAAATATGCCTGCAATCTCAGCTACACAGAAATCTGAACAAGAGGATCCCAAGTTTGCATCCAGCCTTGGAAACTAAGCAAGACTTTTAATCTTTTTTTCTAAATTTTATTTTAAAGAGAATAAAACAAAAGAAGGCAGTGCAGAGCAGATCAGAACAGGAAAACGTAGGCAACACAGTACTTTACATTGACACAACCAGACATCAACAGTAGCTATCACAGTATCTCTTACTCTGCTATAGTTGAGCATAGTTTCAAATACAATAATATCAAACATAACAAAATAGTATAAAGCCATGCAAAGAGTGAAGAAATTACAGAGCTTTCTGAACCGAGTAACAGAAAATGATCAAGGGGTACTATAATATCTCATTTTCGATAGAAAAATTTTGTTTAAACTATCACACATATTCAAATCCCAATAAGGCACAATGTGATAGATAGAACCAATGGTAGTAGAAGAATAGAAGCATGGTAGGACTTCTAAGAAGGATGATGTTAAATCAGCAATAGATGTCATGTTTTGTTTTCTTCAAAACAGCTGTTCATATCATCACGCATGATATAGTCAAACAAAACAGAATAAAACCATTCCAACTGATGATTGAAAACATTGAAAGGCTTCAAAGCTATGAGATGGGGACTCATGCTTACTATAAAATCTTATATACTCTTATCAACTCTCATACTAGGGAGACTATATGGTATTTACACTTGGGAGTTTGGTTTATTTTGCTTAAGAGAATGGTCTCAAGTCGTGTCCATTTATTTTATAAATATCTCAATGTGATCATTCTTTATAGCTGAGTAGTACTCCATTGTATAAAAATGCCACAACTTTTTTATCGATTCCTCAGTTGATGGGCACTTAGGTTGTTTCCAGGATCTGGCTATTGCAAATTGTGCTGCTATAAACATCAGTGCACATGTATCGCTGTGGTATGATGTTTTCAGTTCTTCTGGGAACATGCCCAGAAGTGGAATAGCTGGGTCAAATGGGACTTCCAAACCCAGCTTTTTGAGGAATCTCCAGACTGACCTCCACAGTGGTTGCATCAGTCTACACTCCCACCAACAGTGTAGAAGAGTTCCTTTTTCCCCACAGCCTCTCCAACACTTGTTGGTAGTGTTTTCTATCCTGGCCATTCTTTCTGGAGTGAGATGGAATCTCAGTGTGGTTTTGATTTGCATTTCTCTCATGACTAATGATGATGAACATTTTTTCATGTATTTATTTGCCATTCGCATTTCTTCATCTGAGAACTGTGTTTTTGCCTGGGGATTTAACCCAGTGGCAAAACATTTGCTTAGTATGTGTGAGGCCAAGAGTTCAATCCCCAGTATCATAAGAAAATCATCAGCCATGTGAAGAATATCTTTCCAGTTAGCTTGCTATGCTTTATATGTATTTTTAACAAAGCAGTATAACACACAAGGTAGTCTTACAGGTTGTTTTTAAAAGTAATATAGCTCAGGCACTATATATTTACATTATTTGTGTGGGTGAATATATCCTGAGTTATTTAAACAAATTCCTATTGTTAGACTTTTATATTTCAGTGATATAATACCAAAATATTTATGGTAATATTTTGCTATTTCTCGTTGAAGTTTTTGTTGTTAGCATTACTTTTAACAATCTGGACATTCTTAGATGTATATACCACCATGCACTTGTTTAGATCCTCAGGGTGCACTTCTAGAACTGAAATTACTTAGTCAAGAGCATATTGCATGTATTTAAGTCTCTTGCTCATGTTACCAGGTTGGATCCATCTATAGTGTGTGAAACAGTCCAGTTTTCCTCTACTCTGATCAATACCAGATACTATCATTCTTTCTCATCTTTGTAATCAGCACTGTTTCTAACCAAACAACCCGAGGCCAAGATCTTCAGATCTTAGACTTCAATTTGAACTGATTTGTGTATTTAATTTGAAAACTCCCTTGTATCTCAAGAGTTGTGGCTTTGTTTCCATGGATACAGCCGCCTATGTTGCTGAAGGCTTTGTGGATTTTAGTTTTGTGTTTGCCTGAACCTTCACAGACGTTAAAAGCAACCAAGCTTCCAGGATACATACCATTCATTAGAAAAAACAGTTTTTCACATTTTAACGAATCTGTCCTCCATCTTTTTCATTCTATTATGGGTTTCTCTTAACATCGTAAAGACTAGCTAGCCCCAAGTAGCACACTGGATGTTTTGGTTACCATCTTAATCTCTTTACTATTAAAAGCCTTTTTCTTATTATTTCTGTACTTTTAGTATATATAATAGACAATAAACTATGATATGTTCTTATACCCCTAATCATTACTTGAAGATCTTTTACTTATTGAGCACCTACTATGTGCCAAACATTGTGCCAAGTGCCCTTACCCTATTTATGTAATAAGAAAAACTGCATTACAAATGAAGAAACTGAGGCTTAGAAAGGTTTATAGTTGTTTAACATTATACAGATAATTAAATGGTAGACAGAAAAACCTCTGGTTTTTCTTCCACAGCACAATGCAAGAAATGATGGTGGTAAATTTGAGAGGACTGAACCCCTTTCTTTTTTCAGCTTATAAATGAAAATGCTCCTAGGGAGAACAACATTAAATGGAAGATAATTTAGGAAAAATAATACTCTTCCATGGAGTCTCTACATTTATAAATAATCGGTTCTTTTCCTTCACCCTGGCCCATAGAGTTTAAACTATGTCACTAGCTTTGGAAGCTCTTTGGTTGGGCCCACCTAGCCTGTTCCGTAGCATAGTTTGGCACTTAATTATAGGCACACTTTGATTACTTGTTGTTTTCTTGGACTTTTCAGCCTGGCTATATTTTAAGCTTCCCTTCCTCTAAATTTGTCTCATACAGTTTTTTGGATACTGACAATCCATGAACAGTGAAGAGCCATGTGCACCTACATTAATTTGAATTCTTGCTCCTCCCTTTTTACTAATTCTGTGATCTTGGGCAAGCTCTTGAATCTTTCACAGCCTGTTTTCAGACCTGCAGCTCATGTCATAAGTACTTATGTCCTGTGGTTTGTTGTGAAGATTCAGTGAGCAGATTTCTGTGCATGGCATGAGCACTTCATACCTTCACTCAGCAAACACCCTCAGTGAGCACTGATCCTCAACATGTACCCTCAGCAATCACCTACCCTCAGCGATCACTTACCCCAGCAAATACTTACCCTCAGTGAGCTCCAACCCTCAGTGAGTACCTCTCCTCAGTGAGTACCTACCACAGAGAGCACTTAAGGTCAGCGAGCACCTACCCTCAGTGAGAACTTACCCTCAGAGAGCACCTCTCCTCAGTGAGCACTTACCTCATCATGCACTTACCCTCAGTGACTAGCTATCCTAAATGAGTAGCTACACTTAGGGAACACCTATCCTCAGCGAGCACGTACACTCATCGAGCACCTACCATTAGCGAGCACTTACCCTCAGTGAGTACTTGCTGTGCACTGGCCATGTGCCAGGGACTATCATAGGCTACAACTCCGTGGTTCTCTCTGATCTTTTTCTTCTGAAGGGCTGTTCCGCAATGTTTGGAGGCAGTTTTGACTGTCCCAACTGGGAGAGGGCTGCTGGTGGTGTCTAGTAGGTAGAGACCAGGGATGCTGTTAAACACACTACAGTGCACAGGACAGGCTCCTCCTACCAGCAAACTGCTATCTGGGCCAAAATTACAGTCACGCTAAGATTAAGAAACTCTGCTTCTTAGAAAGAAATGGTCATGGTAAGATCAAAAAGGTCCCTAGTCACATAAAGTCTGTACTTTGGTGGGAAAGGACAGCCAGTGAACTAGTAAACAAATAAATGAACATGACAACTGTAGGTGATATTAAATGAGATGGCATTCAGCAATGTTCCATATGTGATGGGATGGCTATGTAGTTATAAGAAGAGCCCAGGAAAGATCTCCAAGAGATCATAGCCTATCTGAATGATGAGATAATGCCAGTTAAACAAGTGATCTGGAAGAATAGTCTAGGCAGAGGGGAAAGCAAGTACAAAGACCCTGAGGGAGGAACAAACCTGGCCTGTCTGGTAAACAACCATGAAAGCTCACACGTTGATCGTATGGTGCAGCAGTCTGCAAACTTTTCCTATTAAGGGCAAGAGAATAAAGATTTTAGGCTGCATAAGTCATGTGGTTTCTGTCTCAGCTATGCACTTGAACAATATGCAAATCAACTTGTGTGGTCATGTTCCAAGAAAACCTTATTTACCAAAATAGATTTTGGTAAATAAATATGTGCCTGGGCAGCATGATGCGCAGGCTGCAGTTCGTGGACTCCTGCTCAAAGGTCTGTAGGATACGGGGAGGAATTTGCATTTTAAAATGCCGCTGGAAATCTGAGAGGCAATTTAAGCAGAGGAGTGCCATGATCTCATTTACAGTGAAAAATGATCATGTTAGCTGTCATATGAATGATGACTCCTCAGTGAATTAAGAGTCAGCCGGCCATTCCTGTGTCCTTGCACATAGTTTGTGGCAGTCACATGTGGCTCCCTTTCATTTACCACACATGCTTTGCATGTCTGTGTCTCTGAGCCATTAAAGTTCACGTTGTCCCCTGTGCCTGGAATCCACTTTTGCTCCTAGCAGGTGACACAGCCACAAACCTCTTTTTCTCCCAATTTCTTTGCCTTGGAACCATTCCTTTTGCATAACGTTGAGTCTGTTATGGCCCTTCTTTCAGCCTTGTAGTGATACAGTATTGGTTAAGAGCTACCACTGAGTGTCAGTGATCCACCTGGCACTTTAAACAGCTTTCAGTACATTTTAATCCTTGCACTGACTGTGTAGTGCACACTGGCCCCTTTTCCAGGTGATACATAGTATTGTAGTCCCTCAGACTACTTAACAACTAAGTTCCCACAGATTGTAACTCAGTGTTCCCTAGCAGCAAACCATTAGGTTTTCTGCTGTAGTCTGTTCCCCCAAGTCTGTGAGGTCCTTGAAGGTAGGGTTTTAATTCTTGTCTGTGCCATGTTTAATTCCTGTCTGTGCCCTGTGCCTAGTATAGTGCCTGACAAATAATAAGTATTCTATAAATGCCTATTACATTGGCTTTGGGCATTTTACTGTCTGAGTGTTACAAATGTACTGTCTAGAAGACCACTAGATGTCACTTGAGGTGCACAAATATGGTTAGCGTGTAATGTAACTGAGAAGACATTAAACAGCATCTGGCCATTTTTAATAAAATAAAAATGTGCTTTTCTTTGAATTATGAATCTGCTCTTAGACATCTGCTTTCAAGCACTTGACCATGACTCTCTTGCCTTCCAGATGTGGTCTTGCATTATTTTCCTCCCTTGAGTGTCATATGACTTTGCTGCAGATTCTCATACTGCTATTTGTCTGTGTTGTCTGTAGTGGTTAAGTCAGTTGATAGACATTCGAGCACCTGTGGTGTGTTAGGTACTGTACTAGACTCGGAATACAGAGATGAATTGAGACAAGGCCTTTACCTCAAGGAGCTCACAGTCTTTTCAGGTAGACTGACAGGTAAATGACTAGACTCTGCTGTGCTAAGTATTATAATAAAGGGCTTGAAAGTGCTGCTAAAGCACAGAGGAAAAATAATTCAGCTTGCTAAGGGATCATAGAATAGTTACTGTGACACTTAACAAATGAATAGGGAAATGAGGAAAGCACATGAGGGAACAGCATGAGCAAAGGCACAGAAGCTCCAAGAGGACCAGGATTTGGGCGAGCCATAGATGAGCATGTAGAAGAGAATGATGGGGAATGAGGGTGGAGAAGCAGGTTGGCGCGAGGGGTGGCCACTCTTTGTAGAGTCTTGAACACCACACAAAGGGCTTTACACTTGACCCTCTGCATTGCAAGCTGCTGTCAGAGTCCTTTGTGAAGGGTGTGACCCGGTGAGCTCTGTGATTTAGCCAGCTAGTAGCTGGCAGCTGGGAACCTTATACAACAGACCCCATGAGTCAGAATGATGAGGACCCATGCTGGAGCTGCTGGGAGGGCAGGAAGAGGGACACTGAAGAGACCACAGTTCGTGGGGCTTGTGTTAGGGACTGGAAAAGAGTCGCAGAACTTCTTAATGAAGCCAAAGCAGGAATCTAATGCATGTAAAAAGAATTGCGAAGACCCAAGGCTAGCCTTCAGCCTATGAAGAAACTGTAACTGGACCCTTTCTTCCATCATTGTAATAGAGTGGTGCCGTGAGAGCAGCAAAGTCCAAAAACATGCAACTCCCTTCTGGAATTGCATTGTGCACCAGTCTGGTTTTTGGAACTTTCCAGTAACTCTTACTCAGCAACTGGGGTATTTATTGTTGCTCCCCCTGACTCTGCTTAAGAGTGGATTTCTGTTCAGAGAAGAAATGCTGTTTACTGAAACTGGTAAGTGGGATTGCAGGAAAAGACTCATTTGCCCTGCTCGCCTTAGAATCCAAGCTGTTGCTAAGGAAAGTAATAGGAGCCAAAAACTTTATATCAACAACAGTAGAGAGGCAAGAAGACATTAACCATTCCATGGCTTCTGTGTTGAGGAAAATTGCTGCCTGACAATGTACATATGCAACTAGACTTTTCTTGGCTTCGGAATCTCATTTGCTCTTTTTGTTTTCTTTGTAGGGTTGGTGTTGATTCAGACCAAGAACATTTGGTAAGTAAGCATGTGTGTTGTCCCTGGGGTGTCTGTCGAATGTGCAGTTGTTTAGAAAGAAAACAACCTCCCATAGACTTCACACCACTGTTTAGATCTGTTCTGCCTCCGCTTTTAACTGACTTCACTCCTGGCTTTCCTCTTCACTCTGTAGAGACAGAACCACATTCTAGGCAGCGTGGTTATCAAGGGTGACAGTTTTCCTATCTGTGGGCCATCCTGGGCTTTTGCCACAGAGAAGAGAAGTCTCTTTAGCACTCTTGGGTTTTCAAGTGACTGCTCTGGCACAGGGAGCCTTTTTCCACTCTGGTTTGCGCATGAAGGCCTGTCTCTGATGTCAGCACCACTCCAGCTGCTCTTCCTGTGTAACTTTCAAGTTGGATGACCAGCAGCTGCCCTTGAGAGCTGCCGAGATGCTTTTGAATCTTGAACCAGCCCTCCCTGGCTGTTCAGGGGAGTACACTTTCTTACCCTGTGCCTCAGCCTTGGCCACGTTTCCTCGCTTCCTTCCGTGTGTCAGTTTCTCGTTATTCCTATGAATTCCAGCCTGTTGGACTGAGCACAGTGTAACTGGCTGCCCTTTCTAGACTGACCATCCTTTTCTGGTATTTTCCATCCACTTTTTAGTGGTTTCTGAGCACCACTGAATACATGACGTTGTGCTACATGTTAGATCAGAAATCACAGAAATTAGGTTTTTGAAGGCGGAAAGCCTCTCTTGAAAACACAATTCTTGGTCTTGTCTAAAACAAACCCTGGTATATTTTTCTACAGGGTGTGGTTAACAAAAAACTTTTTTTTATCACATTCATTTCCTAAATGCTAATTTTGTTAGCTGTTGAGTAATGAGTGTATGTGTGCATGTGCGATACCAAGTATTTGCCTCTTTTGTGGTCAAAACCTTAAAGTAGAATTTCTTGGCCTTGAAATGCTTGGATAAACCATGCAGGATAGGTTCCCATCATGCCAAGCTGCTAGGGTGGTGTCCAAGGGACAATAGTTCCTCAGTGCCTCCACCTTGTATCAGAACAAGAATAAAGTTATCACACAGATCCTGTATATCTAATCACTCTTTGCTTAACTCTCTACCAGCTGTGTCACCTCTGTTACACAGAGGAGAAACAGAGTTGGAGTGACGGAGAGAGCCAAGTAGATGACTTCTAGTTGGGATACATAAAAAAAAATTCTGCTTGCTTTCAAAATTCTGTAGTCATCTTGGATGTATTGCTTATGCAATAGTTTTGAATACACAGAGGAATATTATAGTATTTATGGAATTCATAAAGGTTGAGTCTGCAGATAGTAACGTGAAGAGATGGTGAGATGGATAGATAAAATGCTCTGCAAGAAGTGAAGGCAAAAGTAAATAAATTTATAAATTAAAAATATGTGTCAAATTTTAAGAAGTCTGGGGATGTAAATGCTCAGTGTAAAGCCCTGCGTTCAATCCCCAGTGCCACAAAAGTAAAAGGAAGACGGCAGGCTGGAGGTGTGACTCAGTGGTAGAAAATGTGCTTAGCACACATGGCCCTGGCTTCTGTCCCCAGCACCAAAAAATAGAATAAGTGGAGGCGTGCAAACCTAATGATGCGAAAGAAAACGTAAAATGTGTCCTTTGACTCTTGTAAGCCCCTATAATGTCCTCACACATTTTTATATATTTGTATATTTTGTGGGTGTTTTGATACATATTGAGGATTATGGAGGATAGGAAGGAGCTAAAACCCAGAATCTAAACTATGTTCCTACAATACATTCTGCTCCTAGAATAAACTCTCCTAAACTCTACTCAGAGAGCCATAGACTATTACCACTGAAAAGGGTTTTGGAGAATCTCTGCTGCTCACATATTATACAAAGAGAAATTCAGACCCAGAAAGCAAAGAGGATTTACCCTAACTAGTTAATGTCAGCATATCAGGACTGGAACCAGATAGTCTAACTGCTTTACTCCAGACCCTACCATATTGTAAATAAGGGCAGTTTATACTTTTGGAAGCTATTTTAGAAGATGCCTGCTTGCTCTGTTAATTTCCCCTCCTAACCAGGCAGGCTTACCATGGAATTTTCCTACTTGTTTTCAATTGGCTGGAGTGTTAATAACATAGTAGCAACTTTGGAAATGCCTTGAGACCAGTAACTCACAAACCAAGATGTTGATCTGATGTTTTCTTTTTAAGGTGCTCTTGTGATGAAGGTATAAATCTTTGGGATTTGGGGGCTGGATTATCCCACATTGACTTTTTGAATGACAATAACATTACTAAACCTTCTGAGTAGCAAAGGTGTTTAGAAAAACACGAATTTCTTACTGCAGAGCTGCAATATGCAAGCTATTAAATTTCTAATGGGAGCACCTTCACATAGGCTGTATTTCTGAATCTACAAAGGAATGACACCAAGAAACATATTCACATCTTTATATGTGTATTGATTTGTGTATTCTATGCCTGCAGGGTGTTCCTGAAAATGAAAGGAGAACTACTAAAGCCGAGAGTGCTTGGCTCTTCCGAATATGGTACAACTTTGATCATAAGTATCCTTAATTGAGAAAAAAAATGATAACATGGACATGGATAGTTACAGTTTAATATACCAACTGTTTGGTTTTTTTGTTTGTTTCTGTTTTTGGTTTGGTACTGGGAATCAAGCTTTGGTGTTGTGCCTGGAAGAGGAATATAAAATGTAATTTTAGTATTCCTTTTTTCTGTCAGTCTAGTGGAAGAGGAAATTCACGTAAATGAAATGAAACACACAAGTGAAACAGGAAAATAGTAGGGACTGATTATTTTAGAGGCTGGCTTTGTGGAGGGAATCAAGAGCTCAAATGACACACTTTCTTAGATACATGTTTAGTCATTGAGCAAACTTATATATTTGATATTGTTTGGATAATTTAGTGAATCCTACAAAAAGCATTTAATATTGCTGTTCCACTGGGGTGGAAAAGGAAAGGCTGCCTTAGGGAAAAGCATTATAATGCTGCAATACTATTAGATGACACAATAGCCAGGGATATGCATCTTCCCTGGCTTTTCCTAAGAGCAAGAGACTTTCTTTTCCTCTCTCTCCATTCAGAATGCCATAAATTGCTAATGTTTTTTTTGATGACCTAATTTGCTTCTTGACTTGTTCTACGTCATCATCAGCGCAATACTTTTGAGTAGTAGTGATTTTCCAATAAATGAATCAAAGTGTGGTTTGGGTTCCATTTAAGCAAATCTGAAGTAACTATATAAACACATTTTTCTTCACTTTCAACTTTCTGATCAAAACCTTGTATGTTTGGGAAAAATGCCCCAAACACTTATGATTAGAAGTAATTGCCAGGTATAGTGGTACACACCTGTAATCCCAGCAGTTGGGAGGCTGAGGCAGGGGAAGCATTGCTAGTTGGAGACCAGTCTGGGCTACAAAGTGACCTTAAGGCCAGCCGGAAGTGCATAGCGAGATCCTATCTCAAAAAGACAAAAAAGTAACTACTTGTAATAGTCTGTTTACTAGATTTTTGCATTTACTTTTTGCAAGTACTTCAAAATCAAATTACTATATGGAAACAAGAGTACAAGTGTATCTAGTATTGAGACTCCCATTAGAGAAAGAGATCCTAGCTCTTTAAAATTGTTTAAAGATTATATCATTGCTTTTGGCTTCTTTCAGCGTTTTGGACATAAGCCATTCCCATATCTCTTAAGGCTTTTTTGTCTCTCTGATTTAAACAAAATTTCTTGGTATTTTCTCTCTAAAATATTTTTTACATTTTCTGTATAATATTAAAAACAGTTAAATGATCCTCATGTAGAGAAAGAATGGAGTAATAGCTTATTTTCTGTTTATTCTTATACAAGTAAATATCAAGACATATTTGACTCAATCCTGCCCTATAAAGTACTGAATGACTAAGACCTGGTCATTATAATAATAAATGTGCTGGTAGAATGGGTTGATCCAGTAGTATACAGTGGACTATTTTAATTCTTATGTATTTATTTAAGCATGTTTTATTGCCTAAGATATGGTCTGTTTTGGAAACAGTTCCTAGATCTTGTGTCCTGTAATCTTAACTAAATTCACTTAGGATTTCTAATAGTTTGAAGATTCTTTTTTACTTTCTGTAAATATAATCAAATGATCTATGAATAATGTTTTTTTTTCCTTTTCCAATATCTTGTAAAACTTTTTGTCTTTTTTGTGTCTTCTTACACTGACTGAACCTCTCTAGTGCAATGCTGGATATAATTGAAAATAATGGCATCCTTTTTTTATTCCTGACCCAGAGAAATGTTTTTTGGTATGACACCAATACATGTTATGTTAATTATAGGGTTTGGGAGATGTCTTTTAATAAGTTAAATATATTCCCCTTTATTTTTAGTTTTCTGAGAGATTTTATCATGAACAGGTATTTAGTAGTACCAGAATTTTTCTGCTTCAACTGAGATGATTACTTTTTTCTACTTCAGCCTGGTACTATGCTGATTTATATTGATTGACTATATATTAAACCATTATTGCTTTGCCTAGTCACGATGTTATCTTCGTGTATATTACTTGATTTAATTTGGTAATATTCTGTGCCTAATTTTTTGTGTTGTATTGTGAATTTTTATCTTACTATTCTTATTACATTTTTATAACAAGATTATTTTGACCTTTATCGAATGAATTGGGTAGTACTCCCTCTTTTTCTGTTTTCTGAAGGATTTAGTTAATATGAGATTGTATTCTTTCTTCTTTAAGAGCTGGGAAGATTTTACCAGTGAAGCCATCTGGTCTTGTGCTTTTTGTATAGGAAAGTTTTTTATTTTTTTAATAGATATAGGGCTCTTTGGATTTTCTTTTCTATTCTTATGTCAAATTATTTGATAAGATTTTTTTAAGGAATTTGTTCTTATAGTGTCAAATACTAAGATGGACTAGCCTCAGTACTATCCTATTCCATAGTAGAAAGAAATGTAGTCATTTCTAAACTCAGTATACTAGTAGGATTCATTCTGGTTTTTTAATGACTTTGTTTGGCTAGATAATATATAAAGTTTCTTTATGTAGACTGCTCTAAATCTGATTTAGAATTTAGTAATATCAGACTACAGTAATTAAATGTTGTCTTTCTTATTTTTAATTGAGGACAACCTTAGGTTCTGTCCCTTTCTCCTTCAATGTCTCCCTCTCCTCTTCCCTTGCCTCCTGTTCCTCTCTCCCCCTCTTTCTTGGTGGTTTTGGGGATAAACTCAGGGCATGGTGCATGCTAAGCAAGTGCTCTACCACTGACCCACGGCTCAGGTTCTCAGGTTAGAACGTGGGTAATAAAGTATGTGTGGCTCTGTCCTTAATGCTCTCCTTTTTCTTGTGATTCTCTCTTTTTTCTTCCAAGTATTATGCATTGTCACATCTGTTTTTATCTATTGAAAAATAGGCAAATACTAAAATGAGAGTATACAGGAGAGAAGCTCCTGATGCATAGTTTATTTAAATGTCTTGGGAATTGACTTTCTTTTCCTTGATAGTATAACTTTATAGGAGAATAAGCAACCTGATAGTGAAGTTTCAGGAGGCCTGTCGAACCCCTAAGAAGTGATCAAAAGTTTTTATTACTAGATTCTACTACTGTATAATATTTAATCATCTTTCTGACCACTGACATCATTATCCTTTACTTCCTCCCATATTTCCTTCAGTGCCAAGTTGAAAGTGACCTTGTATTTTTTGGCTTTTAGTAAAGTCAGAAAAGCTATATGATACAGTGGAAAGGGCAAATGATTTGAAAGCAAACCACACTGGGTTAGTGGGTCAGTCCCCATTTCCATGTGTGATTGAGGCAGGTCTGTGACCTCTCTGAGCCTCATTGTCCCTAATTGTGAAATGGAGATGATAATAAGGCCTCCCTTTGCTGTCTCACTTCCATCACATGGTGATGAGATGAGCACACATGTGTGAAAGCCCTTTGCCACCAAGACAGTGGGTCCACTGTGAGGGTGACTGTAATCAATTGACTCATTCATTCCAATGCATGAAGAAAGGAGCAGTGATCAGTGCAGCTCTTCCTTAACCTGTGTGCAGCTACCTGAAGCCTCTGCTGACGCACAGTGGGCCTCCCCTCACGACCACACTCCCAGCCTGCTGCGGGCCCATTGCCAGGTGCCTGACCAGCCCTCAGGCCTACGAAGTAAGTGGCTTTTATTTACCACCCAGGTTCTTCCACAGGTTCCACTTAGCTGTTCTAAGGGGGGCTTTCTGGTTTTGTTTTACTTTGGTCTGGGTTTTGACCTTTGAGGTATAATATCCTAGACAGAGAATTTGAATATGTTTTGTTCAACCACCAGAAACTACACTGGAATCAATAAATACAACCCAATGCCTTTGAGACACCTGTTGAGAACAGGTGTAGAGTAGACCTAGTACCTCATCTTACTGTAGGTAATTTGAGTAAGTCTGTTTCCAGTGCTGTTTTTCAACTATTTGTATTATGTGGCCTGAGATCAGCACTAAATGTGTGTGTTTTCATCTATAGATGAGGGTGATTGGTGTTTTATTTGTTTTATTTCGTTTTGTTTTTGTGCAGTGTTGGGAATGCTACACAGGGCCTCACACTTGTTAGGCAAGTGCTTTACCACTGTGCTAACTGCCAGCCCTCTGAAAAAATTCTGATGCTGTCCTTGCAATAGGGATTTTATTCACATCTTCTAGCTGGCAGATGTTAGGGAGAGTTTATCTGCCTCTGTTTTGTATTGCTAGGAGGTGTGGTTCTATCTAGATACTTTATCTAGAGTTTGTATTTTTTTCCATAGCTACCAACCTAAGATTGGTAATTTGGTAAATACTTTAACTAGGAAAAAAGTGAAAGGTATGCTAAGTAACCACTATTCTAAACTATAAATATTTTCATTTTTTAAACCTTTGACTCTAAACCAGCCGTTGAGGGATAATCAGGGGCATCGAGAAGCCCAATGGTTTTGACCACTCAGGTGCAACAGTCAGAACCATGAGGAGGGCCCATACCCTCCGGTTACCTGTCACCCCTTTGTTGCATGTGAGAGCAGGTCCCGCAGGATGGGTAGGGCAGGATGGATGGTGTGGGAGTGGTACCTGGACAGGGGTGGGAACACGCCTTGAGTCAGTGCACAGTTCTGACTGATCAGGCAGCCGAGTTGGGGGAACACCCCCCCCAGTGCCCAGGCTGCCCTCTCCAGCAGTCCCCGTGTCCATTGGGCCCTGGCAGCTCATGTGGCCATGCAGAGGGTTCAGCCAGCTCTCCTCCTTCAGGCAGTGACACTTGACTCGACTCCAGAGGGCCACTTGCTATTACCCAAAGCAAAACGTGACACAGCACTGTCTGAGTGTCCTGGGATGGCCGTGACAGTGTCTCTGGACATGAAGAGCTTAAATGCCAACAATCTAGTGTCCGGTTACAGTTCTCAGTGTAGAGGGCTAAGGTGAAGGCACGCACAGTATTGGTTCCCTCCAGGCCTCTCTTAGCTTTGGAGGCCTCGCAGGCAGTCCGTGGCATTCTGTGACTTGCGGACACATCATCCCAGTCTCCCCACCCTCGTTTCCACGTGCTGTCCTCTACGCGCACACCTGTCTCTGTACAGATTTCCCCCTTTCATGAGGACATCAGTCACACTGGATCAGGGTCCACTTTACTTCCAGGTAGGATCCCATTTCCACACAAGGTCACATTTACAGGTGCTGAGCTTAGGCCTTCAGCATCATCTAGGGAGAATAAAAGTTTACCCCATAATGGCCATCAAACTTCATTTTTATATCATTTTTGTTATTAACTACTTTTTTAAGTTACAAAACTGATGTGCTCATAGCTACATTAAAAAGTATGGAATATACCAAGTGAAAAATAAAGTTTGCTTTTCTCTTGCATTCCCCAGAGGCAGTCTTTATTAAAGTTTTACAGTGGCTACGTCCTGATATATTTTATCCATATAAACTCATACGTGTATAAATGGCTTGTTTTATACGCCATGGAATTGTAGTGTGTGTACTGTCCCACTCCTTGTTTTTTGCAGTTACTGATACATCATAGCAGTACATTAAATCTGTTACCTTCTTTTTTAGCTGATGTACCATACCATCTGTAGCTATGTAGAAATTTACATATTTGGTCTCCCATGGACAGACATTTTAAATTGTTGCCTTTTTTTGATATTACAAATAATACTGACAGTGATTGTATCTTTGAGTATCCTTTTCCATATAAATTTACTCAGGGATAAAAGTACTATATGTGGAGTGGCTTCTAAAGGTAAAATTGTTGGATCAATTGTTGGAGCACTTAAAATTTGATTAACACTGCCCCAAACTTCAACCATAATGAAGAGCTTAGAAGTTGATCAAGGGCCTTGCTGAGCTGCAAAGGAGCCACAGAGCTTTGTTATATTACTGCATCGTGCCAGTGGTTAGACTTAACTATTGTAACTAAATTAGGAGAGTATTCTATCTGGTTAGTAGCATGGTTTTATTTTCCAGTTTACATTTGTCTGAGCATCTAGGGAAAGTTCTAGCAGCAGCAGCAAATTTCTGATAGTACAGAAACATAAAATAAAACTTACCAGCAATGCCATCATGTAAAGCTAATGTTGAATGTATTTCTATACTTTCCTGTGCACACATATACCTTTTTATTTCCCAAAATGACTATTTTTTACTTTTTTCCCTTCTGTAGAACTTTATTAGTTTTCTAGTTCAACCTCAGAGTTTCTGCTCAAAGCAGAACGTAGGAGCTGGGAGACAAGTATATACAGTAAGCATTTGATATATAGCTCTCTTGTGTGCCAAACCAGGGTAGGTGATTGCATGAGTTCACCTTCAGTCATGTATTATAACCATGTGCATACTGCCCTGCACACGGAAGCCCTTTGGGGGCAGACTGCTGAGTACAAGAGTGAGCGCTGCTGTAGGGAGAGGGCCAAGGGCTCCAGCTCTCAGAGCGCAGTAGGAGGGCTGCCTAACCCAGACCTGGAAGATCAAGAAAGACTTGAGAAAGTGAGGCATAGGTGCCAGTCATGTGATGGGGGTGAGGAGGACAGTGTGTCAAATGGTCAAATGGTAAAAAAAAAGCCCCAGACCACTGGCTGGCACACAGTGAGGCTGTTGGGGTGGGAGACGGGTTGCGGTGGAAGATGAAGTTAAAGGGGCCAAGTCACACTGTGTCTGTTGAACCAAGGTAAGGACTTTAGACTCCATCCTGAGGGCCATGGACTTCTACTGAAGAGTTCGAAATAGCGAATCTGCAACAATGCCCCTATCAGAAACCATTCTTGAATTTCCCAACAATTCTTAACCTTATTTTGTGTTTAGAACCAGGAGCAGTTGAAAGATGATGACTCTGATCTGATTCTGAATGATGGAGATATCAGTTTGACATACGGGGATTCTACTGTGAACACTGAGTCAGCACCGTCCAGCGCCCCAAGGAGGTTTATGGGCAACAGCTCTGAAGACGCCTTGGATCGAGAGCTTGCATTTGGAGACCATGAACTGGTCATCCGAGGGACGCGCTTGGTTCTTCCTATGGATGATTCTGAACCCGCATTAAATTCGCTAGATGATACAAGACACAGCCCAGCCTAAGCTTACTAATATGTAGTGATTTGTATAATTTGCACATGTGATCGTGAAGAAATTTGTACTACCTAAAAAGTCCTAGTGCATGTCTCTGAATGTGTAAGCTATATAAATGCTATTTATATGGCATAGAAAGAATATAAATATCCTGTACAAGGCAGACTGTGAGCAAATGATTCTTTTAAGTTTTGATGGCTGCACTATGTAGGCTGGATCTGTTTTAGAAAGTTACTTTCACAGTGATGTTGTGTGTTCTGTTAGCTTTATGTCTCAGTTAAAGTATAAAAAGTGACAGATTTACTCTTTCTTATATTTACCTGATACTTATCCAGAGTACCGAGTTCTTGTGATGTGAATTAATTTGTGTGTGTGCGCGCGCGTGTGTATGTGTGTGTGTGTGTGTGTGTGTGTGTGGTGAGGGAGGGAGAGGGACAAGGGGGTGTTACTTCCTAGGGAACCCAGGGAGGAGAGCTTCCTTTGTTGGGAAACTTCTGTTGATTGCTGCTGCCTTTGTTGTGACCTTTTTCTTTCCCTTTTCTCTTGTGGCCCACTGTGGTGCAAGGAACTGACAACATTTTGATTTTCCCCATTCAGGTTGGGGAGTGAAGTGCAGGGGCCTTTTCCCCCCTTGCTATGAAAGAACAGATTCATTGACCACCATACATTACTGTTCTGCAAGCAGGCTGCAAATGACCTTCAAGACCTTATTGCTTTGCTTCCAGGCCAAGACTGTAGGAGTCGCATCTAGCTGGCTTTGCCAAAGTACAGGTGTATATAGTTCAGGGCACTTGATTTACTTTTGCAGGGACTTGAGCAGGTGGAGAGGGAACAGAGGGCAAGAAAGGACTGAAGAGGATGGTGATGTCGGAGGTCTCTCTTCCCAAATGTGTAAATATACCAGATAAGTTTAAATAAGAAATTTAATTGCTGCTTAATTTTTGATCATATACGTTATCTGTATAGCAAGCCTTGTCAGAAGTTTTTATAACGATTTAAATTGCTGCTCTTTAGCAGTCAAACAGGAGCAAAATGTAAAATTTTTAAACTTACTGTGTCATATTGTCATTTGTTAGTCTGTAGTAGATGTGAAAAGTTAATTTATGAATCCACGATCATCCCATACTACACCAAAGGCAGTCATAAGAGTCATATGCTCTGGAGCATTTATGGTAAGGTGGCTCCTTTGTGTGCACTGGGTATTGTCGTCTTCATTGTCATGTTATTTTTAACATTAAATACCTAAGCTGCCATGCGAGTTTTTAGTTTTATAGTCTTCAAGGAAGAGCACAGAAAAATTTTGTTTCATATTCATAGTATACAAGTAGATTCTATTTTGTAATGCTGAAAATACCTTTGTAATGCTGAAAAGTACACTGAACACTTGGAAGAGAAATACTTTTTGATGTTGATTCTGTTCATGACTCAGAACAATATACACCCTGTGAATTTTTTTCCTCAGGTCTGTGTAGCATTGCCTTAAATCTTACCCAATTAGAAAATCACTTTATTTAATGTGTTCAAATTACTCACCAACAGATCCTTCCAAAAAAAAAAAAAACACACATACTTGTTCTCCAAAAGAGTTCTGTGCTATCAAAAACACTCCTTGAGATTTTAAGGGAATTTTCATGTTGTACCCTTTAGTGGCAGCCTTGAATGTTGGCATAGCCATTTGTTATGTAGTGGTAGCGACTTTCCTGCTATGCAGGACTCCCTCCTGTGAAGTGTACGTTTTATATGATGTGTGCCTCTTCATGCGGTAAATAATTTCTTGTTAATGTATGTTTGAGAGGCTTTGAATGTCAGCATTATTTACCCACAGTTATTCAAGTCGTAAAAGGTTACACAATAATTTAACAACTACCTTTTTTATTCTGTCAGGTTACTGAGCTCACTTTATGAAAATGGCTGTAAATACTTCGCATGACAAATTCTGTAACTTGTCTGTTTCAGCATGCATTAGGAAAACTGATAACGCTTGAGTCCACTAAATCTGCCTTCAGTACTTTATCAAAGGGGAACCAAGCCTGCTGTGCGTATATCAGCATCTGGAAGATTCTCTTTGCCTCAAATCAGTGTACACAGCTCCATGCAAAGAAGAGAAAACCATCTCTGCTCAGACACCTATCGGATCAAGACACCTGAATGAACTTTGATGAAGTACAGCCTGAGTTACCATCATGCACAAGTAGAACTGCTCTTGGACCTGTTTTCTGTTGTTTGCAGAACCTCCATGTTTGATTGACTTGAATGTTGCATCTTTTAAGGTTATTTTTAAGGTTTCTTGGCATTTATCCTAGTTTTCTGTGTTTGGCAATGTGCTGTTGAAGTAATAGACTTTTAATCTTTATGTATTTTTTGTTTTCCCTTGGAGTACTTGGACAGATGTTATAGTGGTTTCTTTTAGGAAAAGCTGTCATTAAAATTACAGCCTTGCAAATAACCACTCACCGTATTGAGTCACAGCTTATTCTAGACAGACATAAAAAAGCGCTGACTTCATTTATTTTCCTACCTGTACACCTACTGGAAAAGAGGGGAAGGCTGATGTTTTAAAAAGAAACAAAAACCTCACAGAAATTGCGTTATGAGGTGGCAAAGTTTTGCTGCTTATAGGCAAGATTGGATATATTTGCTTATGGTCACAATTGGACCATTTAAGAAATACAAGTGAAAGCAGTCGAATTCCATTAGGGATTTGTAGCCTGTTAACTGAGAAACAGAGAATGTCATGAACATATTAATTCCATTATGCGTGAGTTGGTTCTGTATCCAGTTTGGGAAACAGTTTCAAGTATGCTTAAAAGCAAGCATGATAACACAAATAATCCTTCCTCTGAGTTAAACATACATCTCCCTTTTTGTTCATGAGATGTTTTGCAGGTTAATTTGATGACAAGAGCTTTCTTTGGTTAATGGCACCAGCCATTCTCTCTGTTCAGTTTTGTCACCATCTACTCCAGCATCCTTGCTCACGGTCCAGTAAGAGCCACAGGTGGGAGCTTGTATGCAACAGGCTCTTTGTTTGAACTAACTCAGATTTTCTCATGCAACACAGAAAACCCTACCTTAGATTTGAGCGAATGTTTTAGGTAACCTGACACAGCACTGGAATGGAAGAAAGTGAAAGTATAGTTGTTTTGACTTTTTTCGGAAGGCTCTTGATAAGAAGTATACCATCAAGATGATGCAAGATGAGACTTGGAAATGATAGCAGTGGTTCCCCTTCCTATGTTTGTTTTTTTCAGTGTTAGGGATTGAACCCAAGCCTTGCACATTGACATCCCTGGGCCCCTTTTTTTATTTTGGGATGGGGTCATGCTAAATTGCCCAGGCTGGGCATGAATTTGTGATCCTCTTACCTGATCCTCTCAGATTATTGGGATTATAGGCGTGTACCACTACACCATGCTTTGCTTGCCATTTTTGAGCCTCTCTTAGGTACAGGCTATGTGCATATAAGGTATTTTTTAATCTACATTTTAATTCAGTCTTAACCATCCCATGAGAGTACATTCTATTCTGCTTTCACAGAAGAAAGTGAGGTCCAGAGATACTGTCATATGTCTAGTTAGTCACAGAGATAAGACTCAAATCCAGTCTGAATTCAAAGTCCAGATTTTTATTTTTATTTATTTTTTACCCCCAATACTAAGGGTTGAACCCAGGGCCTTCGCACCAAGCTACGTCCCAGCCTTTTATTTTATATTCTGAGATGGGATCTCACTAAGTTGCCAAGGCTGGATTCAAGCTTGCAGTCCATCTCTCTTAGCCTCCCAGGATGTGGGATTACAAGTGGGAGCCACCTTGCTCAGCCAAAGCCCTAATTCTCATTACTCTGTTAACTCCACAGGCAGGTTCCATACTCAGTAATTATCTTAAGAATAAGCAGGACAGTGAAGGAATTTCAGACTTCAAGCCAGCTGCCTACCACCTGCTTGTCATCAGGATAGGGTAGGGCATGGAGTCTCAGCTCCGTCCCTCCATTTGGTACCCTGTTGGTTGCAGGACATGAGTTCCCCGGTTCTCCTGTTCCTAGCCAAGTGCTAAGGAAACGTGGCTAACAGCATTCCTTCACGTGCTACCTCCCAACCTTTCCACTGACAGGGCATCTACTATGGCAGAATTTACAATCATAAACAGTAGATTTATATCCACATCATTTAGTGAAAAACCCTAGACTTTGTCTTCCGGGGACCATGTCTACTGTTCACCATGTGTCCAGCACTTGACTTACCACTGTAGGCTCTCCTACAACACAGCCTCTAACAAAACTAGGCTGTCCTGAACACCAGGGAACAGAACTGTTTAGTTCTACACCAAGAAGGTTGGGAAGGCCCCCAAGTCCGTGTGTGGCATGTGCCCAGGCAGACTTTGAGGGGTTCGTGCAGCGTGACCTAAAGTTCTCATGCGACTAAGACGAAGAAGCATGTGAGCAGGGCCTACAGAGGCTCCATGTGTGCCAAGTGTGTCCAAAACAGGATCAAGCATGCTTTCCTTATTGAGGAGCAGAAAATTGTGGTAAAGGTGTTGAAGGTGCAGGCACAGGTGCAGAGTCTGAAAACCAAGTAGAGGATGGTACTCTTCGTGGAATAAAAATAGAAAAGCTAAAAAAAAAATCCCTAGGCTTTAGAGTTTCCCAGGCTCTGCTACTCTGTTTGATTGTGTAACACTGGCCAGTGACTTGACTTCAGCCTCTTGGTTTAAGCTCATCCAAGAGATACCTGAGAACTTACTTTACGTTAACACACAGTGCAGATAGCAGCAAACAATTGAACAACAGCCCTGGCTATTTGGAAGGGTATTCTTCAGGAGTATGGATAGCTATTTCATGGAGTTCTTGAATCATTCAGGCGAGAAGGACCAATTGTCTTCTAGTAGGGAAATACTGGTCTTAAGTAATCAAATAACCTCCAATACAAGAATCATAAGTCTTTTGATGGAAAAGTTATAGAGCGCTATGAGGGTACTATAACCTGGTGGTACAGTTATAGGGCGCTATGAGGGTACTATAATCTGGTGGTACAGGAGAAGTTCCTAATAAAGTGATATTTAAGCTTAGATCTCAAGATGAAGAGAAGTGAGGATGAGGGGCATTGAGAGCAGAGTGGACAGTGACCTATAGTTAAATGTCCCACACAGTAGTCCTTCAGTCAGGTTATCTTTTGAGTGACAGAAACACATGTGCTGTGCTATATACATAAATGAGTAAAACAGATGTGTGACTATATTCATAGCATCTAAATACTAGTATATAAGACAGTAATTAGGAAGCTAGGAGCACAGTTTCCTCCCCGTCCCCCAGTCGTGTTGGGTCACAAGAGGGCAAGTCCACCTCTTCATGTTGCTGCCTTCTGGCATTCAAGAAAAGAAGCTGGTATATCTGTTCTCTGTCTTGGCCAAACATCCTTGCCAGAACTCCAGTCTTCTACATACATTTCTCAATATGCCGAGACCAGTCTGGCATGGTTTC